>CAJNDS010002127.1:208648-313648 GCA_905221605.1 Symbiodinium natans | reverse complement strand
AAACCCTAAAGCCTAAAGCCTAAACCCTAAAATTGATGCAGCAACGTTCAGATCCAGGATCCCTGCTCACGGCAGAAGAGGGGCCCACCCCCCAACCCTGTGAAACGCCAAACGTTGTGGGTTTAGGGTTTAGGGTTAGGGTTAGGGTTTAGGGTTTAGGGTGTTGAACCCTGGGTCTTAGCAGGGAATGAGGGAATCAGGTACCCTTAAGAAATCGCTGAGAGGGTAATGTGGGGATGTAAGGTGCCCTGTGCCCTCATTCCCTACTAAGAGCTAGCAAGCAGCCCTTAAAATTCCGAACTTCCAACCCCCCCGAAACCCTGCCGAAACCCTGCAGAACCCCCCAATAAAGTACCCCCCCCCCCCAAACCTGAAAATTAGCACCCTAACCCTAAACACTAAAACCCTAAACCCAAAATCCTGTTAACCCAAAAGACCCTCAAAACCCTAAACCTTGCTTTTCGGGTTTGAGGTGTAGGGTTTGGCGTTAGGGTTTTGGGAGCCACCACTGCACCCTACACCCTACACGCTGGACCCTAAACCCTAGGACACCCCACACCCTACAGCCTACACCCTGCTCCCTACACGCTGGACCCTAAGCCCTAAGCCCTAAGCCCTAAGCCCTAAGCCCTAAGCCCTAAGCCCTAAGCCCTAAGCCCTAAGCCCTAAACCCTAAACCCTAAACCCTAAACCCTAAACCCTAAACCCTAAACCCTAAACCCTAAACCCTAAACCAGCAGGCTGCATCACGACCGCGTGGTGCGAACGGTGCCGCCCGAGCGCCTCCTGCTCTTCAACCTCTCGGACGGCTGGGGGCCACTGTGCAAGCTTCCCGGCCGTTTATTTAGGGTTTAGGGTTTAGGGTTTAGGGTTTAGGGTTTAGGGTTCAGGGTTCAGGGTTTAGGGTTTAGGGTTTAGGGTTTAGGGTTTAGGGCTTCCCGGCTGCCTAAGGGACTCACGGAGCTTGGCAACTCAGAAGTAGGTGTGTGTGTGTGAGAGATTTCTCGACTACTCGTCACATTTTCGTTGTCTGCAAGATGTTGCAAACACGTCCAACACCAAGGATGTAGATGTTGCCTATGGAAATGGTAAGGAGGTATAGGGTATGGGGTTTGGGGTTTCGGGTTTAGGCGGTGAACTTCGCAAAGTAGGTTGTAATGTAGAGTTCTTGATTGCCCTAAGTTGGGTTTACCCAAATGCGAAACCCGAAACCCGTAGAAGCTCCTAAACCCGAAGCCCTAAGGCCCCTAAACCCTATAAACGCAATTAAACCCTATAAGCCCTGTAAACCCTTCAAACCCTACAAACCCTAAGCCCTAAGCCCTAAGCCCTAAGCCGTAAGCCCTAAGCCTAAGCCCTAAGCCCTAAGCCCTAAGCCCTAAGCCCTAAGCCCTAAGCCCTAAGCCCTAAGCCCTAAGCCCTAAGCCCTAAGCCCTAAGCCCTAAGCCCTACCCCCTAAGCCCTAAGCCCTAAGCCCTAAGCCCTAAGCCCTAAGCCCTAAGCCCTAAGCCCTAAGCCCTAAGCCCTAAGCCCTAAGCCCCCCCCTAAGCCCTAAGCCCTAAGCCCTAAGACCCCCTAAGCCCTAAGACCCTATAAACCCTACAAAAACCCTACCCTGTGAAACCTAGAAACCCTATAAGCCCTAAGCCCCAAGCCCAATAAACTCCCTAAACCCTAAACGCCCTGGAGGTTCCTTGGCCTGCCAATCCCGCCGCGGAGTTTCCCGAAGGTCGACTTGGCAGGGTTTAGGGTTTAGGGTTTAGGGTTTAGGGTTTAGGGTTTAGGGTTTAGGGTTTAGGGTTTAGGGTTTAGGGTTTCCCGAAGGTCGACCGGTTCGGATTCAACGGCACCTCGGCGAGGGAGGCGGACTGAGGAGCCTGGCCGAAGTCTGCTTCTGGCTAGGTTGGCTGTTGGTATACCTTAGAGTGTCCTTACTTGGATGTGTAAGGGACTATATATATGGTAGCACATATATATATATAATACATTATGTATGTATGTATGTATGTATGTATGTATGTATGTATGTATGTATGTATGTATGTATGTATGTATGTATGTATGTATGTATGTATACAATATTGTTTTTCTCAAAGGGTTTAAAGAGCCAATCGCGCGCAGCGCCCTCAGAAGTAGGGAGCGGTGACGGCTGAGCCCTGTTAAGCCGGGGGCCCCGAACCCCCTCTCGCCCGGCTCTCCGAAGGCTCATATCGCAGGCGGCTCGAACAAATTGTGCACGCGCTCCAGGGCTTCCTAAGCCCTAAACCCTAAACCCTAAGCCCTAAGCCCTAAGCCCTAAACCCTAAACCCTAAGCCCCAATCCTTAAACCCCAAACCCCAAACCCTAAACCCGAAGGTGCTTGGCAAGCCGACATTGACTTGTGGGAGGCGGCTTAGATTTCGGGTTCTAGGGGGCCTCAAACCCTACACTGCACCCCGGCACACAAACCCTACAAAACCCCACAGCCCGAAACCTTAAAAACCTGAACGCCCTAGACCTAAACCCCAAAACGACCAAATGCCCTAAGCCCTAAGCCCTAAGCCTAAGCCCTAAGCCCTAAGCCCTAAGCCCTAAGCCCTAAGCCCTAAGCCCTAAGCCCTAAGCCCTAAGCCCTGAACCCTAAGCCCTAAACCGTAAACCCTAAACCCTAAGCCGGTTCCTGCTCACATGTGTGGAGGCGCGTGAAGGAAATCCGAGACCGCGGACGGCATTGCACTGAGGCCGGGTTTTGCTTTCGGGGTGTCAACGGTTTAGGGTTGGGTTGTTAGGGTATGAGGGGATGACGGATCTGTTTTGCTTTGGGGTTTGGGGTTTGGGTGTAGGGAGAATCGGGACCGTTTTAGGCATTCAGCAGGTGTCAAGCAAATCAGAGAGTTTCGGATAAGGGCTTACGAAGAGACTCGAATTTGGATTCGGTCGAGCTCTTAGAGGTTTGTCACGTTTAGTGTTTAGCATTTCAGATTGAAGGTCTGAGGATTCAAGCTCTGAGCTTGTTCAGCCCTAAAGGCTGACGAATGAACAGTGCAGCACGAAACAGGCAGCTCAGTGTCCAGAGAGTATGAGAGAGACATGATCAGAAAAGGACGAGGTTATGAATATGATGGACAAGGTTTATAAAAACAACGTACAACACCAGAAAGAAGATATACAAGGTTCGAAGGAAGATATACAAGGTTAAAAAAGCACATATTACAGCAAATCCAAGGTGAAAACAAAGACACGAGGTTTAAAAATTGACGACGAGGTTAAAGCAAAAAACAACAACCCCGTTAATCTGCCCCAATTGTGCGGTCCTCTCTTCCCTAGGGCATGTTCTTCTTGTTGCGGCGGTCATAGCGGTTCCTGCCAACAGAGTCGTGGAGCCCTTGCAGGACCTCGAGGTATTTCAAGACCAGCAGATGCTTGCACGGGTCCAGAGCTGAGCAGTACGAGAACGTGTGTTCCAAGATTCTCCAACATGGGGGGGTAGCATGGCTCCTTTCAACCTTACTTCGCCAGTCAATTCCCAACCTTACAAACTTTTAATTCCTAGGTATTGGAGAAGTAAGTAAGTAGCATAACCACAATATGGCACCTAGTTGTAGCACATGCCTCAATCATTGCGTGAACTTCCGCTGCCTGGCCCTGCTACCTTTGGGCGTTTGGGTTCTCCAGTAGACCTTCCGTATGCTTGGTGATCCCAGAGATGCTCGCTACTGAAAGACTGCGTCTCGGCTGAGCAACTTGCGCTGCCCTGTTGTTTGTTTGTTTGTTTGTCTGTTTGTTTGTTTGTTTTGTCAAGAACCCCCCTTGCTCAAATCCTGGAGTCGAAGGGTGGGCGGGAGATAGCAGGGTCCCACGCGGCTTTTTTGGTCTCGGGGAAGCCAGAAGCGGCGGAGGGGACCTGTTCGGAGGAGGCAGTTTCGGGAATCCCCATACGTCATAGGCCATTTCTCTGCGCATCCATTCCTTGATGCGGTCGCCGGAGGGGGAGCCATTGAGGCCTGAGGGCGAGAGGGACCCCACACAGGCAAACCGTCTCGGGCGCTACAATTCCGAGCCCCATACATTCCCAGCTCGTCGGTGAAGCTTGCACTACCTGGACCGACAGCTCTGATCGGCGCTTCCTGCGAGCCTGAGGGGCCTGAGAAGGAGAGGGGTTGGCCACTGATGAGGTCTGGCGCGGGCGGCACTCCCGGTGGCTCGACAACCTCGCCAAACCGTGGTGATCAAACCTTGGGTGGGAACCTCGCAACTAGACCACGAGTGACCCGAAAGCATTGAAAGCATCGCGCGCCTCATCATGTAAACATATATCAGCACTATCATGGGCCTTGCTTGGACATGCACCGAAATCCCAAAACCTCCAGATCCTATGGTCAAATTGGCACACCCGAATTGCTCGAAGCCAAAACAAGTGCTAGTGTTAGTGTTAGTGCTAGTGCTAGTTGTCAGTGTTGGTGTTAGTGTTGGTGTTAGTGTTAGTGTTGGTGTTAGTGTTAGTGTTAGTGTTAGTGTCGGTGTTCGTGTTCGTGTTAGTGTCGGTGTTCGTGTTCGTGTTCGTGTTCGTGTTCGTGTTCGTGTTCGTGTTCGTGTTCGTGTTCGTGTTCGTGTTCGTGTTCGTGTTCGTGTTCGTGTTCGTGTTTGTTCGTGTTCGTGTTTGTTTGTTTGTTTGTTTGTTTGTTTGTTTGTTTGTTTGTTTGTTTGTTTGTTTGTTTGTTTGTTTGTTTGTGTGTGTGTGTGTGTGTGTAGTGTGTGTTAGTGTGTGTTAGTGTGTGTTAGTGTGTTTGTGTGTGTGTGTGTGTGTGTGTGTTAGTTAGTGTGTTAGTGTGTTAGTTTGTTAGTGTGTTAGTGTGTTAGTGTGTTCGTGTGTTCGTGTGTTCGTGTGTTCGTGTGTTAGTGTGTTAGTGTGTTACTGTGTGTGTATGTTTTTGTTGAGGAGTTGTTCTTTTTGTTTGTTCCCATGAACCTCAACTCTGAAAGTCTAGTAAGAATGCGGAGTTCATCTCAAGGGGCCTTCAATTGATTCTATTGAAGGAAAGTTTCTCACACGATGGTTGCTCTGGGGCACCTGCCAGAATCCGACTGCTGTGCCGAGGTCTTTGTTTGAGAAGTAGCCTTTCTCCGCAGAGAAGCGGCTGTCAGCTGCCGTGACTCCCCAACAAATTATAGGCAGGACTTAGGCCTCCCTGTTCCAAGTCAGCTGTTTTCAACACATGCCTTTCATGCCTTGGGCTGAGATGTTGTTTCAGAAGCTTTGGCTTCCTAATGCTTTTTTGCTTCTGAAGTGCTGCTTGTGCAGCTTTGTCCGTTTATGAAGCCCAGGCATGCCGTCAGAGAAGTTGGAGCGCTTCCTACGCTGGTGTTCTGCAGCGTGTTGGCCGGTATTGGAATAAGTATCGGTAAGTATCGATCCCAAGCCAGCAAAACAAAGCTGACCTGAAGCATTCACTTGATTTGTTTGCAACTGGGTGCTGGCTGACTGGGATGGTGCAGCTGAACTTTCACAGCGACGGAGTCGAAGTAAGTTGCCATGAATGACGAAGGCCCTCTTGCTTCTCTGCGGGCCGGGACTTTGCGCACGAACCGCTGCTGATGCCCCTGCACTGGTCAGGGAGGTGGGCCTAGCCTAGCTGTTGCGGATCGTTGCGGTTGGCGGAATTTCAGAACCTGTTGCCTACAAAGCAGGGACCGTGCGCGTAGCATATTCCAGGCTCGGGGAGCTATTAACTTTACTCTTGGTTTCAACAGGCTCTCCACCATGAAGTCCGACTTTGTGAAGGTTGTGTAAAAGCGACCTGTAGTGGCGGAGTGTGAAAGCCACTGTTGTAGGACCCGGGCGCCGAGATTGGGTATTTGTGAGATTAGGTCACCTTACAATGTGGACGCCAGGGGGTTAGATGGTGACTCTGAGTAGCGTGGCTGTGAACAGCTTGAGCCCAGAAACCGGAGCTGGGTCTTGTACCTTTTTGGCAAGGTTCACATGGATGTTGATGAGTCGGCTGGAGGGAGACTTTTGACGCTGCCTCAGCTTGGATGGAAACTGCTTGGTTTACTGCATTTCCATCGTTCCACTGCAGAAAGCTTAGGATTGCTGCGTTGAACTGGCTTTGGTGTCCTCGCTGCACATAGCGCGCAGATCTGCAGCATTTGGACGCATTTCCCCCGCGTACAGGCGCCGTGTTTTGTAAAATGTAGGTACCCCGGGTCCCTGATTCTTGCGTCCTTGGCAAGATGCATTCATGCACTTAAACCTTCCCAAGGAGCGCTTCCTTGGCCTCATTCACGGTTGCTACTGTCCTGGCCCTTGTTATTCTGTGCTGGCGGCCAGCTGCAATTGTCGGCTCTGCTGGCAGAGCCCTGACTCTGTCTCTTAACGGAAGCTGACATGTATGGGTGCAGGGCTTTTTGACAGAGCGGTGTCACAAACCTGTGTTACAGACTTCTCAGGAGATGGACCTGAAGATGGCAAGTGTGACCAGGAGCTACAACCATGGTATGCGTCGCTGGCCGCTTCAATCGGGAGCCATGTGGGAGGCATTCTGGGCTTCCTTGGCTTCCAGAAGATTGTGGTCGCCAGGCGTAGCAGCAGCAAGAGAAAACAACAATAATGCAGCAAGCAAGTGTCTACCTCTAGACCCCAATCTTGATACCTGATGAAGGCCCATGTAGGCCCGATCCTTTCAAAAGGGTTTGGTTCGTGACTATTGTTTGGTGGATCATCTTGGAGGTTATGAGCTTGAGGGTTGGTAGAAGGGGTAGTAGGAACCAACGAATAATGACTAGGAGCAGGAGATCTACAAAACTGAATAGGTACGTCATCAAGTGGGTCGTAAGTAGATTGCGTAGCTTACATGCACTACAAGCATGGACGAACCTCAACCCCAATCCTTCCCTCAAAAACCCACACCATCGGCGATCTTTTGTCGCACTTGAGCCATGTCGAATGGCGGTACACTTCTCGAGTGTGCGTGTCATCTTGTACACTTCTCGAGTGTGTGTGTCATCCTTGTGCAGGATCCGAAACACTCCCCCTCGGCAAAGATCGAAAAGCATGAGAGCTTTGCCGCTCCCCTTCGGATTGCGCATCAAAAACATGCGCGTCGCCCCTGCTGGACTATTCCTTCGGCAGAGGACTTATCAAAAGCCTTAATTGAGGACAATTCCACGCTTCCCACGAATATGCTCGATGGTCAGCCTGCGTTTGCCTCGCCGTCTTTCTCTGTCCCAGTCTCCGCCAGGTTTAGAATCATATGCTTGTGTCTATCAATCCCATCATCGGCCTCAAGATTTGGTAAACGACACTTTGGAATAGACTTCGTCAAGAGATCTGCTACCAAACCTGCTCCAGGGGCGTGCTCCGCCAAGATGTCTCTTGTAGCCGTCATGTCTCTCAACCATGACGCCCTAAGGGCGAAGTGTCTTCTGCGCCACCCATGAGCAACAAATCGCTCCCTTGTCACTAGGGTCACAGCAGGTGTATTCTCCGCTTTGAGTTCAAGTCCCAAATCTCGCCCCGTTAAAGCCCTAATCAAAGCATGAACGTGCAGCAGGTCTTGAACCGTTGAGGCCATACCCTCAACTTCAGCCTCACATGTCGAGAAGGCTGTAAGTGCTTGCCTCCTGCTGGACCATGCAATTGGGTTGGCTCCCCAAGAGACTACAGTTCCTGTTCTCGATCTGCTCCCTCCAGGAGCAAAACTGGCGTCGGAATATCCTGTCAAGACGTTGGAAGTTGTAGCCTGGAAAAGCACCGCGAATCAACAAGAGTTTCGCAAAATTCCGCCAAGTCCCTTTAGCAATTCTGAGAGCCTCCGAGGGTGCCCTAGTCAAGCAAGTGGCTGCGGCCCCTATCACTGCTGCTATGTCCCCTCGGGACTTTGTAGCCAGCCAAAGCAAACTGCCCAACTCCCTCTGTGCTTCAGTTTTTCGCGAGGTGTATTGACGATCTTCTCGCTCATCTCTAAGCTCTCCTTCATGAAGTACAGGAAGACTTTCCTGCCCCCTCAAGTGGATCAGCTGACGCTTCTGAAGCTCTTGTAATAACCACAAATGTTGAGAAATCTCCACGCCCCGATGGTTCAAGCGGATTTGTGGCTGACAATCGCCGCAATCTCCTGATTGTCTTCTCTTCTAATCACCCACATTCCAGCATAGTCCGAAACCGCATGGACCTTCAAGCTAGGCAAATCGTCTTCTGCTAGCGGTGGTAACGTGGCTTCACTCAGGACGTCTCGTTCCAACTCCCAAGACACAGGACTCGACCTAAGTCCGTAAATGCCCTTTTGCGTCCCCGCTTGATCAGCCCCAGCGTTTGAAGAATCTTCGGAGGTCGCATTAAGATGGTGTTTTTGGATTTAAGATCCGAGTAGAGGAGTGCCTGACTCACATCGAATCCCATTCCCTCCCATTCTTGATGATTGGCCAACTCCGAATACATCACCCTCAAGCAGTTCACATCCACGTTCGACGACGCGTAAGCAGATGTATCTATGCCAGATGTGTCTTCATAGTTGCCACACACCACCAGCCTGACTCTCTCCAGAATCGCTGCAGACGCCTGTTCAGCTGCGATGGCTGCGCCTTGTTGTAACACATGCTTGTCCTGATCAGCGCCGGCTTCTCCGTACACACCAGACACATCGGAGATTTCGTCTGTCTGCTTCAATCCTAAGTGGTCATGCAGCTCCAAAGGATTTTCCGGGAGCTCTTCCCATACTTCCATCTCCTCCGTCGAACAGTTGTGAACACCAGCCAAAACATTGAAAATCCTTTCTTGTTCTTCTGCATCAGCCTCCTCCTCAAAGGTCTCCACATGATACTTGTCGCATGACTTCGGCTCATTAGATTGCGCCGCTTTTGCCGCCACGGCTCCTTCGCCCAAGCGTGCCCCACAAACCAAGTCCCCATCCACAGGTCCGTGAGCTCGCTCTTCCATGGTAGGCAATTCATCGATGGTCTCGGAATCCATTTCTTTAACAGATCCCTTGGATGACACCCAGAACTTCTTTCCATCCAGGCTAGCTACCCTCCACTTCTCATCATCGGCTTCCAACTTCACAGGCGCCCGTGCCCTCATCAATCTGTGACTTCCATTGCGAGTCACCAGCACAAACGCCCCTTTCGACATAGAAGAATTCCGGGGCAAAAGCACTGCTCGCTCCGCGCGCGCCCAGTTTACTCGCCCCCATTCCCAAGGCAATATCTCTCTGGCAAGCTGCAGCCTCCATGACGCAAAACGGCCAAAATCTTCGCTCCAATCCGCCTTCTATCAAGAATTGAAGCGCTCCTCGTTTCAGGGCCTGAACTTGCCGCTCAGCTCTCCCATTTGATGAGGGGTTATATGGCACCATCGTTGTTCTAAAAACTCCTTTCTTGTTGATTGCCTCATTGAAACGACTCGTGACCAGCTCAAGACCGTTGTCGCTGTGTAATCTCACCACGCAGTCCTTTGTCCCAGTGATAGCCGACAGTTGAGCAAGGATGATCTCTGTAGCCCCCAATATTGTTTCCACTTTCCGGTTTGTAGCGGGAACTGCAAAAGCCAAGCCCATACCCTCAACTTGGAAAGAAAAAATGCCAACTACAGAATATTTGCTCTCCTTGTAAGGTCCGGCAATATCAATTGCTAAAGATCCCAAAGCTACGTCTGCCGGTTTGACCCGCCTGTGAGGATGACGGAGACCAGTTCCTGGAAAGTCTTCCGCCTGGCAGCCTCATGTCTTGGTGCCCATGGATACAGTGTACTCTCGCTTGTGATCTTTACCTTCGCTTCTTTCTCTACTCCATACACCAAAGTCTTCGATAGGTTCCTCACGGTTTGTACCCATCGTTCAACTTGTGCTCCTTGGTGCGTGTCTGGTGCTACATCTTGGATCTCCGTTTCAAGCTTCTGCATTTTCCTTATCGTCTGCACCTTCTTTCTCAACGCAATCATCGCTGGTTCGGTGTCCGTTCTCAGGATCACTTTCGGCTGCATTAGCATCAGCACTCTACAAACTTCTTCCACCAGATAGCTTGTCACTTCCTTGCTCTGGACTGGAATTGCGTGGTCTCCTCTGTCTCCCTCTCGAGCGTCACCCCAACCGATGAGTCTGGGAGCTCTAAATCCGGCACCTCATCACAAGCCTCGGAAGCAAGTCTTCCCTCGGGCGCCACTGGTGCAGCGTGGCATAAACTCTCTTCTACCCCAAACTCAACCTCAATCCCCATAGTCCTGGCCGCCGCCATTCAAGCCTAAGCTTTCCTGTTCTGAAGCCTGGACTGATCCCTGAACTTCCCCAGAAGTAGTAGAAATAGGGTGCGCTAAGGGTTCACTCGGGTCGTTGTTCGGTGGAGTGGCGTTGCTCATCGTATGGCTTGCTACTGCTGGCGGCATGTGGTCTGCTGGTGTTGCGTTGTCTGCTGGTGCTCTGAAGCCCAAATCCTCGACGACCGCAAGGTCCTTCTCATCAAGATTTTTCCAGCCTCGAGGAACATAAGCAGCAAGAACTTTCCGACTTCCTTCATACGGCTCTGTGCCGTGATACTTCCGGCCATTGAATGTGACTACTTTTCCCCCGCTTGTAGACTGAAATATTCCGGCCAGGGGCTCCCCACCAATTTTCACCATTCTCCAAGCAATCTCTTCCGGCTTCAATCTGGACGCATCGTCTGCCTCGATCCACACTTCTCCTCCTTTGTGTTCTGAAAATCCGATTACCGCATTGTCATAAGCAGTGTCGTTCGGATCTTGGTGTGGTTTAAACGCCGCGTCCTGCGACACGGCAAATGATCGGAACGGCACCGATGTTTGAGAAGAAATGAATTTCGTCAAGACCTTTGTGAGACAGGGTCTCTCCTTGGCGATCGATGTTACTCCTCGCAAACCGCCAACACTCCATGCCCCAAACACCCATAGGTTCCAGCGTTCTGGATCTTGTTCATTCTATTAGTCCTGGTGCACGGCACTCTTGCTCTCGCTACCACATCGGCAATGTCCACATACGTGAGGTTCTCCTTCCCCATTAGGGCAGCTCTGTGAGCCACCTGCTCCTCCTGAGCCATAGCTGCGCTTCCCATCTCATCCCATTCGATGATTTGACTCTCCTCCTGAGTCGCTATGAGTGGCTCAGAGTCTGAGTGCACCTGCGCTGTGGCCTGCGAGCATCTCGATTTCCACTGCCTTGTCAACATCGGCCTTAGGATTCTGTAATGTTCCCATGTCTAGTAGGGCAACCCATTTCGAATACCCAAAGAGATCCGCTGATCTCCCACTTCCGGAGGCAGCCCCCTTCGGCGACCATGTGAAGGTCGCCCCGATGTCTACCAACTTGCGCAGGCCGCACAGGGTAGATCTTCCTGACTCTGTCTGGATGCAAATCTCATCTTCCCTGGTCCTCCACGCCTGCACGCTTTGCCCGTCAGCAAGTTGTAGAGGAGATGGTCTCGATCTATGGGGTTTAGGGTCGGGCGCAGTTCTGACTATTTCATTGGCTCCAGAGTCTAGCAACACCCCCACGTCTCCATCTCCTGTCATGGCGTGGGCCTTTCTGGCTTGTGACCCTTGCGAAGAACCACTTCCCATCAAAGCTCCCCTCAGCTCCAATAGTACAATCTCAACACCCGGAGAATCAAAGTACGCGGCTCCCTCCTTGAAGTCTACCTGCTCCAAGATCTCCACTATGCTCATTCCCAAAAACTCCTCGGAATAAGGATCCCCGGATTGGGGCCTCATGTGCATGTGTTCTGCGGGCAACGGATCCTTGGATCCTGTCGCTCTGGATTGGCGTACTTTCGGAGGACGAGGGTTCTCAATCGCAGCCAAGAAAAGTTCATTTCGCGAGGGGCCAAGATCTAACAGCCGTGCAATTACTCCGGGCCTTGCAACATTGTCCTCACACATGATCAACACGTCATGCACCGACACTATCTCTTGTTCTTCACCAAATGGAATGCTATACGCTGGGAGTCCTTGGTCCAAGTGAGCAACGTTGACCATTACCCCCACCGCTACGTCCAGGCCGTCTGTTACCATCTGGAAATCCCTCGGTGCCAACATGATCTGTCCTCTCTGCCACTCCAAGAACTCGTCCTCATGTGAAGCCTCCACAAGGGATTTCTCTGAGGACCTGTGTCAAGAAACTCCTCCTCTGAGAACTCATCCTGGCTCTGTCGTGCATAGCTTGCTGTGGATTCATCTGACCCAGCCTCGCTGATATGAGTCATCTCTGAGTCGGAGCTCGATGGAGAATTCTCATCCTCTAGAAGATCTGAGCGAGCCATCTTGCACACACTCGCCAACGCCGCCGACGAGGCCTTGGGAACTGCGGCTGATGCTTTGGCTTTTGCTGCTGCTCCCTTCTCCACTCCCATCAGGGTTCCAGGGCTTTTGCTGTTGCTTTGGCTGTAGCTGCATCCTCATGAAGATATCGGCACTTGTCCCCATTTTGCACGTGCCCTTCTTGTGGTTCCGACACGGAATTATCTTCCTCTGAGCATCTGTCTTGGGATTCGTAGGTGGAGGTTGATGCGATGCGTCAGGATGCTTGTAGTAACAGCGATCTCCGAAGGAACAACAGCCCTTCTGTAGGAACGGACACAGGATCTTCTTCTTGTCCTTTGATCCCTTTGGTTCCATCCTTGCCCTTGCCTTTGAATCCCTTTCCTTTACCCTTGTTCGCCAAGCTGATCTCATGCTCGCCTGAGGTGTTGCTCTTCGAGTACTCGTCCGCCGACAACAATCAGAGTTCTTTCTCGATATTCTCCAGCATGAGTTCGACACCCTGAGCCTTTCCCAGCTGTATCGACGTGTCCAATCTGCAAAGGGACATCCTTGTCCTCAGTGAATCATGCTTCTTTTCTAGCCTGGCAATAAGGGTTTGGAGACCTTTGAGCAGCTCAAATGGCGCCGCTTCCGGAGTTTCCACCGGCATAGCGCCTGAGCCGCCTCGGTTGCTGAGCCAGCCGGCTCAAGAGAGCGTATGAACTTGGTCAAGAACTCCTCTAAGATCTGCGCGGGGTGGATCTCATTGGCTGAACTTGTCATCTCCAAAGCTGGGGCAGTGATCCTCTCGGGGAACATTCTTAGCAATTGCGCCACAAGTCGTCCTGCGTATCCCGAAGGGTAACGGCTGTAGGAGCCCAGGGCGGGCATCTCCCGGCTCCTGAGCTTTGCACTGGTATCTCATCTCTGCTTCGGCCACACAAGCTTCCACAAAGGATTGGAACTTGCCAGACGCTGTTCCCGCAACCGTACACAGTTGACGTTTCCAAGTGGAATAAGACATTCCCAGCTCCCACGGAGTTTTGCCTGAGAAGTCAAAGTTTGGGATGTCCGTCAGCGCCTTCCACTGCTCCTGTTCGGTTTCCATGCGATCATCTTGTCTAGATTTCTCACTGTAGTCTCACGTCCTCCACGCACCAGCCCCGGCGACGTTGGCGCAGCCGGACCAACATGGCCTTCTTCTCCACGCGCCAGCCCCGAGCCTGTAGGCGCACTATGATCATGCTGGCCATCTTCCCCGCGCACCAGCCCCGAGCCTGTGGGCGCACTATGACCATGCTGGCCATCTTCCCCGCGCACCATCCCCGAGTCTGCAGACGCATTCGGACCATATTGGCCATCTTCTCCGCGCACCAGCCCCGGGAACGTAGGAGTTTGCCGGCCAGGATGGCCAACTTCCTCACACACCAGCCCCGGCGGCGGCGTGAGTCCCCAAGGATTCTGGCATCCAGGGTCTTCACGCCACGCATAGTGATTGTCCATCTTTTCCCTGTTGTTGCCCTGCCAACCCCACCATTCATTCTCGGCCTCGTCGGCGTCGAACTGCGGCTGACCACCCGCGTCCTGGCAGTAAGCGTCTGGGGTCAAAGGAAAATGAGCAGCGCGGTCGTTAGCACCTTCCACCAACACTTCCATGTCTTGCCTCAGTTGTCCCAACTCCTCCTGAACTGCCTCCTTCCAAGAATCTTCTTCGATCATGGCCACCCTGGCTAGCAAGGTCTCTGCGGCCTCTGCCACATGACTTGTCTGATTGCTCAAGCTGTCCACCCGAGCCCGAAGTTCCTCCACTAGCATATCACCTGTGGCTGAACGCGGTGCCCGGCTACGGTCTGCTGCAGGGCTTCCGCCTGGCAGTTCAATCTGATGTCCTGGGCTTTCGTGAGGTCCCGAAGTTTGGCAACCTGTGCTTCAAGCATTTCCATCTTGGCACTCATGGCTGCCTCCCGTTGCAGGAATCCATTCAACTCGCGCTGGTGACTTGCGTGATCCTGGACTTGCGTTTCCAAGCTCTGCTTCGCCTCATTCCTCATCTGTTCCATTGTTGCACGCACTTCCATATCACCTCTAGCTTTGGCGTCCACCAAGCCTTGGATGACTTCTTGCTGTCTCTGCAGGTCGGCATGAAGCTTCTCCATACCACGGACCATGTTTCCATAGCCCTCCTGCACGCCGTTGACTGTCTGACCAACGTTCTCCAAAGCTGTAGCAAGCGCTTTGGTCCGATACTCACCCTGGAGGACAACTCAATCATAGCCGCCTGGACGTCAGCTGCCAAAGAAATGTCGTCGGAGATGCTAGTTGCGAAGGAGCTCAGTGAATCTGCCGGCGTCTGGATCTGGGTCATCTGCCTGAAGGTCACGACAGGGGATTGCTGCAGCTCTGCTGAAGCTGATGCTGCTCCTGCTGCTTGTTGATGCGGAGTGGTGCTGGGAGCCCTTGGGCTCATAACCTCTTGGAGGTTATGAGCTTGAGGGCTGGTCGAAGGGGTAGTAGGAACCAACGAATAATGACTAGGAGCAGGAGATCTACGAAACTGAATAGGTACGTCATCAAGAGGGTCGTAAGTAGATTGCATAGCTTACATGCACTACAAGCATGGACGAACCTCAACCCCAATCCTTCCCTCAGAAACCCACACCATCGGCGATCTTTTGTCGCACTTGAGCCATGTCGAATGGCGGTACGCTTCTCGAGTGTGCGTGTCATCTTGTACACTTCTCGAGTGTGCGTGTCGTCTTGTACACTTCTCGAGTGTGCGTGTCATCCTTGTGCAGGATCCGAAACAGATCAGGATTGTTTAGCTGCTTAGCCCCTGCAAGGATTGTTGCCTGCGTTGGCGAGGCCTGGAGTACTACCAATATTTTACTCTGCTTCGCCATTGTCATCTCAAGCATCGCTGTGGTCAACAGCCTCGTGTACTTCTGGCCGGCGTTAACACAGTTTCAAGTTTCGCTGGTAAAGTTTGACCTCTGCTTTGTGCCATTCCACGATCTTGTGGATCAATGAAGGAAACAGTGGTGGAAGAGCAATCCTAGGGTCCTAGAAATGCGTGGAAGGGTCGTTGTTCCCATCCAACGCAACCCGAAGATCGTGTTCTCGAATCTAAGTGCCTTGAGACGCCAGCTTTCCCAAGCGTTCTGGACAACATAACGGCCCGGCCCAGCAGCCTCCCAGCCGAAGGAAGGCCAACCCATCAGCTTATAATGTAGAAACCTGAGTCTATTGGAAGACTACGTAGTGCTTTTTGTTTTGTTAACTTTTTTATACTTACTGAAATTATTATTGTAATTTCTCAGGCTATACTGAGCATCATGCGAGGTTCCTAGGGGTGGACTACACACGCCGCCTGGCCATCACCAGAGCGCGAACGCATGGACTTCGGCTTAGGCTACAGCAGCGGAAGCTTGAGCGCACAGGCTGGAGACGGTGGCAAAGTCCTTTTGGATTTGCTAGGCGTGAAAGTAGGCAATCCTTTTCAAAACCCACCCTTGGTCATCGCTGCGCACCGTGAATCATCCAGGTCTTGGTGTGACTCTCATGGCTTTGACGGCAGTGATGGGCGTGATCTATGTGCGTGCACTGTATGTGGAAGCCAATAACGCGCACGAGGTATTGGACCCAGTTCGGCAAATTAGTGCCTTTTGCCATTTGCCCAGGCAGTGCCAATGAGGTTCGAAATCAGTACTTACTTTTCATTACATGCAGAAAGGTGAAGAGATACTTCATTTAAAGCATATTTGCCTTAAAATTCCCCTTAGACATGACATCAGGAGGGTTCCAGTCGCTTGGGGCTGTTCTCATTTCCTTGATGGAGTTCGCCACCTGCAACCTGTCGTAGCACTGCCGCAGCTAACTCTAAAGCAAATGCTGTGTGATTCAAGAGCTCCCTTGCCAGCGGAGTACGGGCACGTTTCACTTCGATCACCAGACTTGGAGCACAGACAATATGCATTCTGCTGGACGTGCGGCATCCAGAGTCAACAAATATACGCACATGTGTCGAAACCTGTTACGCTTGCTATGGGGTCTTTTTGGGCTGTGGCAAGGTGAATTTCAACGGCATGGGCGTAAAGGCCTGGGAAGGGTCCAGGTTGCAATCGTTACAGGGTCATTATCAAATCAGTGTGCGCACATTGTTTCCTTAGAAGTTTTCAACCATGTGGCAACCAGTTGTGTATCCACGCAGGCTTCCAGTCTGGCCACAGTGCTGCTCTATTTCGTCAGCCTGCGGAGCCTGTGTGCGTCTCCGAAGGCGTGCGTTGTGCATGTGGTCGTCCATGGCTTCTCTACCGGACTCAAAAATGCGTGGCGTTGCGTGGAGGTGCAGTTCCATGACGTTTGCGAAGCTGATGGTGAGCAGGTCAATTTGGAGGAGCCCGGTTGAAATCCATGGGCAAGTCCGGGAAAAGCAGAACAAAAACAAGAATCCAGCAATTTGAGATATCCAGCCACATGTTGAAGTGTCCATTTGTCTGACCGCCAAAAGTTTGCAAAACAAGAACGGGCTACTGTCATGTTCAAAAAATTGAAGACCCATATCATAGGGAATCGCAATAGACCGGATGGAACATCATGCGGCCTTTCAGAGTATTCGAAGCAGGACAGCGTGCATGGGGGTGGAGTCGTTGTCTTTAGACAGGTGAGTGGAAGCTTTCTACAAGTCCCAAACACGCCTCACCAACCCAAAGCCGGGAGCCAACCCAAAGCCGGTAGAGGTTGCGGCAGAGCTCCTCCTCAAGCACTTGTTGACTAAGGAGTTTCTGGACCACGCGTGCAGTGGTGGAAGTACTGGCGGCAGATTGCGCAATTGGCTAGCGACTTTCCTTGGCCGCCTAGCTGGTGAGGACCTACAGCTGTGCTTTGCCAGCCATGCTGCAAAGGATGTTGGCAGTGCGTTGGTAGAGTCGAAGTTGCCATCATAGTTTCTAGTAAACCAGTCCTGCTGGGGATGTCAGGACCTAGAACTGCTCGTCAAGAAGGGGACCCGCAAGGCGTTTTTCCACTCACCTGGCTTCGTTCCAGTTGCGCACGTGGCAGCCAGCACTTGATTGTACAGAGGGAAAAGGTAAACTAGTAGCCGGAGTACGTAGTTTCCAAAACTAGAGTCCTTCAGAACTTCAATAATTAAACCTTACCCGGAACAGACATCAAAATACATTCCTATACTAGCCTTCAAGCTGGGGCCTTCAGAGTTTAAGCTGTTACCACAAGATTCATGGTGGCCGGAACGTTGTCCTGTGTGCGAAGAACTCTATATCAGACATGCAGTGCGGTGCCGTCAAGGGGTGGTGCGGAGGCGGCTGCCAATAATCAACCATGGGTCAGTAGTTTTCTTATTCGTCTACATGCTAGGAAGTCCTTTCTTTCGGGTCTCTGTTTTCTCACCAAAGGAGCAATACAATGCAATATACGAAGAACACCTTCACCTATCGCGAGAACAGTTATTGCTGACGCCTAGCTCCGTTTGTCACCTGAATGAGGATCCTAAAGGGAGCCCCCCCACAAAAATTTCCCAGAATGTGGGACTCTCAAGACTATTATAGTGACTGCTCAGAGATTCAGGGACGCTACGGCCTGATTTAGACATTTGGAGGATTTGGGGTTCCTTTTTTGGGTGCCCCCGTGGGATCCCTATGAGCTTGTTTGGACAACTTGTTTGAGAGAGCCACGTTCACAAGCCATGTCTCATCTGTGCAGTTGACCCCAGTCATCGGTCGAATTTTAGGGCAAGGGAAGCTTTTTGTATGGGGCCATGATTTGAAGTTCTGCTAAGAAGCGGTCTGCGCTGCACGCTATAGATTCTCCGCTGTTGAATACGAGTCGCTTCCAAATGTTTCTGGCCTCCCTAAGGCAAGTGTATCGCGCAAACTACCGAGAGATTCTTAGAGGTACGGAACGACGGCTCAACCTAATTTTAAGTGAGCAAGGCAGCTCATGAGCCATAAGCTCTGTGGAACATCGCAGCTTAGGTAGTGTGTCTGCTGTTTCTTGGAGCACTCCCGAGCGTGTTCATGCTCGCAATGGAGAGCACATTCCAGCAGCCTGAGATCATGGACTTGAGCCTGGGCTTTTCTAGGATTTTGCAGCACGTATTGCTTGTTCTGGGCATCAGCATGGGCTGGATCTGCTGCCGTGTTGCGCACTCAGGCGGCCATACTCGGCCGTGCTCCTCCCAGACTTCGACCCATCGCTTCATGAATACTGGCTGGTTGTGGAAAATCTGCCAGCGCGGATTCAAGTAAAGCTCAGCTACGCTGACGCCAGGTGCCTCCCCTAGAATTAGCATATTGTGCTTTAGTTGTGCAGCACCAGTCAGCTGCTGGGGACTGCTTTAGCACGCCAGTTTCTTCGACATTTTCAGCAACACGATGTTCTCATCCTCATTGCTGAATTTGCAAGGGTAACCTATCCCACTAAGGACAATCGGCATTTGTTGTGGCAAGGTACGTTGTGACACAGTCCACTTTGAACACAGCCTTCTCCAGCTCGATGAGCTTCCGCCCGTTCTACGTGTTCCAGCCAACCGCAGTGCCAGCTGCGTCCTCACAGCTGCAGGCAAGCCGGCAGCAGTGTCATCTGCCATTTAACAGGTGTTTCGTCGCACAATATGCTTCAACGGTGGGCCTTTGTGGGGGGGGCCGAGGGGGGCAGGGCGGTGGAGATCGAGTGGGGATCGAGGGGTGCGGGTCGGGGGGGTGGGGAGGGGGGGAACAGCAAGTGCTGCTGTGAGGTGTTGGCGGTTCGACTCGGACTTCAATGAAGCTGCACGTGGAGCTCATGACCGATCATCACTGGTGCCATTGCGAGAAAAGCATTGGCTGTCAGTGTTGTGACGGTTACATGAGTGCCTCCGTAGACTCTCAGTCTGCTCAAATCTATGGCGCTTGCGAGCCGGCTCCGTGTGACATTCCCAATTCCAATCGCCTACCTGGTCTGAATTGCCAATGCCTTCACGGCTTCGTGGGCGCATTGACCTGGAAGGGCTCAGAAGTTTCTGGCTGGTGCACACCGCCGCCTCGATAAAGGTGGGTTGAGATATGGGAGCCTGATCGCTGGCATGACGAAGAACTCAACAAGTTGTCAAGCCCTGCTTCGCTTCCGCAGACGGTTTCGCCCGGAGCATCATCTGGAAACATTGGTCAGGGAGCGTTTGCCTGGCAAGCGCTGTCATGCCAGTGATTCCGACAGCTCACAAAAACAAAAGGGTTCAGGGTTTAGGGTTAGGGTAAGAAGTGCAGAGGGTTCGCATCTTTCGGTAGCAAGCCTGTCTCATCATCTTGCTAAGTGGGCTCTTCCATAAAGCCTGCAAGAAGCCCTACAAATAGAATCCTGACACAGTAAGTCGCCACTGGTTCTGACTAAAGCTTTTTGATCCCCCAAATCCAAAGCTATGCAGTAGTGGAGGAAGTTCAAGAGATGTGAAACACCCTGGAACTACCCCAAATCCATTTGTAAAAGAAGAGCCCAAGTTTTCCATCCCTGTCTCAACCCTATAACCTCAACGGGAACTTATATGGCCCTATGCTGACAACAGACAGCGCAATGTAAACCTATAAGGCCCTCATACAGGCCCGAGTCCAACCTCTGTTCTGAAGCGGGCAATGTCAAGGCAATAGTAGGGGTTTGTCCAGAGTATGATTCCTTGCTCAAACATCATACTCTTTTTGGAGCTCCGGGTTTCGGCTGTGAGGTTTCGGGTTCTTAGAGAGCTAGTCGGGTCCTGCTGCGGTGTGCAGCAGCTGTCAGGGCCGCAGTTCTAGAAGCCGGGGTCGACCGCTGAGTAGGCTTCATGTGTAGGATTCAATCTTGATTTTACGTATTGAAGCCCCTCTTCAAAAACCCCAAGGTTGCTCACTTATGCTTGACATCATGTGCTCTAACTCCATCTTTGGCATTTTCTTGTGATGCATGCCCAAGCACTGCCCCCTACTTAGGACTTGATCTTTAAAGGGTTTCAGGTTGTTTGTCCTTCCGCCTCCGTAGCAGGAGGAGTTCGGTTGATGACCTCCCGGAGTCTTAAGGCCGGCCAGGGACGGTTTAGCTCTTCTCAGCGATTTTTGGTGGTGTGAGCCTTGCCTGACATCCGAGTTCCACAGTTCGACCCCGCAAATCCGAGTCTTCAAGCCAGAACTGCCATTTAAACAACATCCCCCCAAAGCCCCTACCTGCATACAACCCTCCCCAAGCCCCTAAACCCCCTACATCATTCCCTCAACCCTCGGGAACGAGGGAATTGGGGTCCCATATAATATACTACTCCTTCCCTCATTCCCTACCAAGAACCAGTCAGAAACACCTCCCTGCATTCTCTACGCCTGCAGGGCCCGGACCTCACCACCTCGACGCCGCAGTGGGGCACCCGGTCTCAGAGGGTCCGGCCTTGGGTGTTGGCAATGCTCTGGGACTCTGGGAGAGTGCGCTGAGGGTGAGGTGTCTTTTGGGTTTGGCCGTTGGGATGCCAGGTGTGCGAATGGGGGTGGGGGGGGGTGTCAGGGTCAGACGCGTTGGCGCTTCGTCCGCCTTGAATTTGAATCCCTAAACCGTACGCCTCTGTAGTTCCAAACATAAATCACCTTCCCACAAAACCCTTCAGAATTAAAATTGACCAGTCTTGCGATGGGGCTGCGTCTAGCTTTGGCTGTACCAAGCGCATCGCGAATACGAACTAGCACCGTGCAGACGTTAAATAGACCTCGATTTGCTTACGTGGGTAGTTCTCTAAAGTTGGGTCCCTGTTTGGGTACCCTAAATCAGAGGGGGCGCCTTATAATAAGGACCCCTTCAAAAAGGCCATAATTTAGAACAATCACCACATGATCCGCAGGATTTGTCTCAAACCTGTTGCTGCATCCCCCGTCTTCTGTCAGTCCAGTATGGCACGCACAGTGCCTGATCTGCAAGCAGGTGCTGCGTGGGATATAGGCATTTCCCAAAACTAGAGGTACCCCGTTTATACTCGAAATAGAACGGAATCGCCTTAAGGGGACCCCCAAAAAGGGTACCCCTATTTTCAGAAGCCCCCATATAGAGGATCACATGCATCCAGGACACTTGGGTTCAAGATATCTTTGCAGTACTAGCGGATACATATACAAAATACTCCTTTGCAGTATGTAATGCAAACACCTAGCTAGTACATGCTGCCCCTGATTGAAATGAAGTAGCAATAGAAGCATCAGGACTCATTAGCGATGGAGGGTCATAGCAGCAACAACAGTAAACAGCAACAAGCAGTGGCAACGCAGACAGTAAGCCTGGAAGCGGCAGAAAGGGTCATAACAACAGTGCCGGCAACAGTAGTAGCAATCGTAGCACCAGCAATAGCAATTGTTGTCGTAGGGTTTGTTGAGTTTAGTAGCAGTGTGGGAAGTAATGGTAACAGTTGTGATAAGACGTGGCAATAGCGCAACCATGACAAACGAAACAAGAAACATAACAAGAACTGTAGCAAGCACAACTAACAACAGCTCTCATAGTTTCCGTATGCACAAAATAGTAGCAATAGCAGTGATGATGTTTTCGCAGGTAATCACCCCTGCAACTGCCACTCTCCCTCTGCTGCTACAGCTGCTACTACGACGCGTGTTGCTATGGTTACTGTTTCAATGATTAGTTGTCGTGCTACTACGATTTTTAGGCCCATGAAGGCCTACTGCTTCGGATGTTCCCCTTATACTAGCAGTCCTTAATCGGGATTCTAATCGGGGGTATTACACTCCCTATTATATAAGGACTGTTAGTTTAAGGGGGAACACCCCAACCAATGACCGTAGTATTGGTGATATGCCTTCGTGACTAGGCATCCGGCTTGGCCAGCGGTGCCCACGCGCTGCAGACGTTTCCAAACGTCTACTCCGTGGCGGAGCCTTGGACGCCATACGTCTTTCCTCTGATAGAAATCGTCGCAAGGGCAGCAGGACGAGTGCCACAGGAGCATACTGCAACAGTACCCTAGTAGTGGTTAGAGCAGCACAAAGACCTTTCGTGAGATCAAGGTCCCCCTCTCATACAACCCCCCCCCCAAAGCACCTATGTTTACGCAAATCAATCCAAGAGCTGCCTATGATCAACAAACCACGAGTAAAGTCAGGTTGACGGTTGACCCGAAAAGCCCTAAGAAGCCATTATGAACCCCCAAAGAACCGTTTTGAACCCCAAAAAACCATTGAACAACATGAAAACACCTTTAAAACCCTTCAACAACCATTTAAGACCCTACAAGTTGCAGGCCTCAAATTGTTTCCACTGCTTCATTCTGCACTGGGCCCTTCTTGCCTTGCTTTTTGTGTGTCATTGTTGCATGAGTGGCAAGTTACTATACCCTAAACCCTAAACCCTAAACCCTAAACCCTCAACCCTAAACCCTAAACCCTAAACCCTAAACCCTAAACCCTAAACCCTAAACCCTAAACCCTAAACCCTAAACCCTAAACCCTAAACCCTAAACCCTAAACCCTAGACAAACCCTAAACCCTAAACCCTAAACCCGAAGCCCTAAGCCCTAAACCCTAAACCCTAAACCCCAAACCCTAAACTTGACACACCCCCCAAATTGTACTTTGACCAAACCTTGCAGCCTGGGAGGCCTCCCCGGCATGGGCGGCTCCTAAGGCGCCCCTTTGACTCAGGGGATCCGAGGGATCATAGGAGGAATCTGCAGAGTGCTGTGGGGTTTAGGGTTTAGGGTTTAGGGTTTAGGGTTTAGGGTTTAGGGTTTAGGGTTTAGGGTTTAGGGTTTAGGGTTTAGGGTTTAGGGTTTAGGGTTTAGGGTTTAGGGGTTTAGGGTTTAGGGTTGAAGATGGGGATGGCATCATGAAGTGATAGCAGCAGGGGAGTTTGTGTAGTATCCGTGGTAGCAGCCATGCCAAGTGCAATAAGAACAGCGGCAGCGCACCGTCCTCTTGCGAAGAGTATACAAGACCCAATCGGGTGGTTGTCCGATTTAGGGTCCCTGTTTTTAGTACGCCACCCTTATCATGAGGACCCAAAAAGGCGCCCAAATTCGGAGAACTACCCATTCTCAAACAGAGAAGCAGTGACCCTCGCCGGTGAACCTAGACTTGAAGATCACGGTTGGACCACCCTGCGTTCTCGCCACGCTGCTTGGTTAAGTGTCCCGTCGTTCATGTCTCCTTGGTTTGCAGTTGCAGCTCTTGAGGGGACACCGCTGCTAGCGAAGCGTACGTGGTCAGGGCATAGAAGTAGCAATGGCAACAGTAGCAGCGCCAGAACTAGTCTTAACGCTGCGATGATAGTCCCGTGAGAGCACTATATGTGTGCTTCTGTAATTCTAAATAGGCTGTTCTTCTTGTAACGCGGCAGCTAGTCTCTCTCCCTAACCCCTAAACCCTAAACCCTAAACCCTAAACCCTAAACCCTAAACCCTAAACCCTAAACCCTAAACCCTAAACCCTAAACCCTAAAACCCTAAACCCTAAACCCTAAACCCTAAACCCAGATGCAAAACGTGTCAAGAGTTCTGTAGCAGGCCTTAAGCAGTTCTTTGTTTGCGACTCTTGGGGGAAGAGCTGACAGGAGGTGTCGGCAATGGAAGAGTTGCGCCGAGCAGTCCGCGAGGAGGCTTCTGGGTTTAGGGTTTAGGGTTTAGGGTTTAGGGTTTAGGGTTTAGGGAGAGAGGCCACGGCCACAAGAGCCGAAGGCTGAACCGGTAGACCAATATCATGGCAGTACCTTTGAGAATTTTGCTAGAATACAATGGGCATATGGGTCTTCACATACCAAGCAAAACAACCGCGAAACAGACTCGCGACTCTTCCCACGAATTCTGGCTACTGCTGTGGAGCTGGAAGGATTACTCATGGTATTCCCTCATAGTCCCTTTTTCATATACTGCAATATCCTCCAAACCCCTATTCTAATTTTTTTAAGGCTTCATGACTGCTGTGGAGCCGGAAGGACTGGGCTCGCAATTTCGAGGAGGGCCTCACAAAGATCCAAATGAGGGCAGAGTCGGCAGCCTCAGCGGTTTAGGGTTTAGGGTTTAGGGTTTAGGGTTTAGCGTTTAGGGTTTAGGGTTTGGGGTTTAGGGTTCAGGGTTTAGGGTTCAGGGCTTAGGGCCTCAGCGCAGAAGATCGGGTGAAGAGAAGTGAGCATCGCTGTCCTTATTGGTCTTTGGCTATCACGCTGTGTAGAAGGTGTTGATCTGACTGACTCCACGAATCACTGCGGGCATGCAAGTCGAGCTTATGTTGGTCCTAAACCCTAAACCCTAAACCCTAAACCCTAAGCCCTATGCCCTAAACCCTAAACCCTAAACCCCAAACCCTCAACCCTAAACCCTAAAACGTTTTGATTCTAGTAGTCGAACTTATGTTGGTCTTCCGGTAGAGTGCACAGGCTCTCGCGCTTCCTCAAGGGTAACTCTGGCCCTGGATCTCCACGCTTGCTGAAGGGATACACCCTAAACCCTAAACCCTAAACCCTAAACCCTAAACCCTAAACCCTAAACCCTAAACCCTAAACCCTAAACCCTAAACCCTAAACCCTAAACCCTAAACCCTAAACCCTAAACCCTAAACCCTAAACCCTAACCCTAAACCCTAAACCCTAAACCCTAAACCCTAAACCCTAAACCCTAAACCCTAAACCCTAAACCCTAAACCCTAAACCCTAAACCCTAAACCCTAAACCCTAAACCCTAAACCCTAAACCCTAAACCTCCTGCATGTATGGGCACTCAGTTGATGCCAGGCATCTTGAACCCGAATAGGATTGGCAGCTCGAGTGAGGTCACACAGAAACTCTTCGAATAAGCAAGTTCTCATTTCAGATAGTAGAGTAGTGTAAACCATGCACAGCGTTGTTGTATAGTATACCTTGAGTAACCTAGACCCTAGACCCTAGACCCTAAACCCTAAACCCTAAACCCTAAGCCCTAAACCCTAAACCCAAACCCCAAACCCCAAGCCCCAAGCCCCAAGTCCCAAGCCCCAAGCCCCAAGCCCCAAGCCCCAAGCCCGAGCCCTCCTTGTCCCCGTCTTGCATCCTAAACCCTAAACCCTAAACCCTAAACCCTAAACCCTAAACCCTAAACCCTAAACCCTAAACCCTAAACCCTAAACCCGAAGCCCTAAGCCCTAAGCCCTAAGCCCTAAACCCCAAATCCTTGGGTCAGCAGGTGGTCTGCCAGCGAAGACCGCTGTGCCCTGCTGCAGTGGCTCGTGGAGTCCACCCAGGTTCCCTGGGGTTTAAGGTTTAGGGTTTAGGGTTTAGGGTTTAGGGTTTGGGGTTTGGGATTAAGGGTTTAGGGTAGTAGGGGTTTCCGAAAAATAGGGGTACCCTGTTAGGGGGTCCTCAAGGGGATTCTATTCTTTTTGGGGTATCAAAGGGGTGACCTTGTTTTAGGAAATACACACAGCAGAATCTTATTGTGATTACCTGTGCTGCTACTTATGGTCATCATTATTTGTTTTTAATTAGTGTCATATTTTATGGTCATCACTATTTGTTGCTGTGGTTGTCATGTTTCCTGGCATTCTTGATTTTATTGTGATGATTGTCGCTATAATTGTTGTTGTTATCATGCTTGTTGTTGCCATCGTGGTGTTATTTCTTGTTATACTTTATTATGATTGGTTTTTCATTGTTATTATTTCTGTTGTTATTCTTGTTCTTTGACTTGTCCTTTTGCTTGTCATTGTCTTTCCTGTTGCTGTTTTTGAGATTCAGAGCCAGTTCCTTGTGCATCAAACGACAAGCGCTGCTACTGCGAGCATGGTTACTTTAGTTACAGTTGTGCTATTGTACCCTAAACCCTAAACCCTAAACCCTAAACCCTAAACCCTAAACCCTAAACCCTAAACCCTAAACCCTAAACCCTAAACCCTAAACCCTAAACCCTAGGCCCTAAACCCTAAACCCTAAACCCTAAACCCTGGGTTACTACTGCCGACGCATGGGTCACTTCTGTGGCTGTTGTAACTCTTGTTACAATGTTCCCTTGCTTTGGTTGCAAGCGCCATGGCTGCCCCGCAACCCATATTTCCGCTGTTACTGTTGCTGCTACTGTTGTTTGGGTTGTTGCGGCTGCTGCTGTGCGTAGTGTTGTCATGATTGGGGCTGCGGTTGCTAGAAGTGCGATGGTTCCATCTTGATTTCGCGATGATGATGAGTATGAGTCTGCTCTTGGACTGGTCACAGAGCTCCGTTCCATATTGGGGTTTAGGGTTTAGGGTTTAGGGCTTAGGGTTGTTTTGTGAACAGCCATTCCCTTCTTTCAGACACGCAGGCAAATGCTGCTGGTGCCACGACAAGTCCAACTTCCATGACAGATGCTATTGCAACTATCGCTACCATTGTTTCTGTTGTTGTCGTTGTTGCTGCTGCTACGACTTTCTCATTGTGGCTGATGGTGCTCTTGTTGCTACTGCTGCTTTCGTGATTCCTGTTGCTCTTCTTACGACTGTATGTTGCACAACTATTGCTGTTGCTAGTGAGAACAGCTATATGCCGCATCTATCGGGTCTGTTCTGGACCACCACCCATCGTGGAGGCCAAGCGCGTGTTGGAGATTGGAGGCTTCTGCGGCGTAGGCGCGCGTCGGGAGTTGGGACAGTCATACAATGACTCAAGCCATGAAAATAGCTGTAGTGGTACACTTTTGAAAAGCGCGGATGCGCGTGTAGCGGACTTCTATTGCAGTGCCATCTTTCAATGGCCCTTCATGTGCGAACTTGCGTGGCTGGCCAGGTTCTCTGGCGCTGGCTGAAGCCTTGACAGATGGAGAGTCGCTGGATTTGCATGTTTTGGGTGTTTCTGGAAATTTGTGGGTCCTTTGCAGCTCCTTTTCAGACGAAGGTTTGTGCTACTTTGGGGGCAGAGAGGCCTTAATCGTGAGAAATTCCCATTTCTGGGTTAGTTATGGCAGTCCTCTGTGTGCATGAGGGATCTGAAGATGCAGACTTTGTAGTGAGGAAAACCCCAAACCCCAAGCCCTAAACCCTGAGCCCTAAACCTTAACCCAGAAACCCGAAACCCTAAACGCTAAATAGACCCTCAACCCTCAACCCTCAACCCTCAACCCTAAACCCTAAACCCTAAACCCTAAACCCTAAACCCCAAACCCTATGAACCCCAAACCCTCTTCGCTGAGGCTTCTCTCCCTGGAGCTGGATCCTTTCGTGGTGAACTTCGGCCGCCGCTTCGGGGGGCCTGCTCTCATGCGGGCTCACACCATGATGGGCCCGGCCATGGTCGCTTGGTTGGGGGATTTGGGGGGGTTTAGGGTTTGGGGTTTGGGGTTTAGGGTTTGGGGTTTAGGCCCGGCCATGGTCGCTTGGTTGGGATTTGGGGGTTTAGGGGTTTGGGGGTTTAGGGTTTAGGGGTTTAGGGTTTGGGGTTTAGGCCCGGCCATGGTCGCTTGGTTGGGATTTTGGGTTTAGGGGTTAGGGGTTTGGGGTTTAGGGTTTGGGGTTTGGGGTTTAGGGTTTGGGGTTTAGGGTTTGGGGTTTAGGATCTGAGTACACATGCGCAGGCATGGAGGCCTGTGTGATTGCAGAAGGGACGCCTACACACACATTTAACCGCCGGCTCTGAGGCGACAGGACTTTGTTTGTTTCGTCTGTCCGTTTCATGACATGCTCAATGTAGCCTGGGCGAGAAGAAGAGCCAAGACCAAGCTACCAGGTTGCGCTCACAGCTCGGTAGAGAATACCCACAGGGCAGCAGGATTCTTGAAGCCCAGCAAAAACACTGCCCGTTGCCATTCCTATTCTTGACGTCTGAAAGCTAGTATTGTTCTCCCAGTTGTTACTGCAACTGTGGTCGTATTGCTATAATCCTTAAAACCCTAAACCCTAAACCCTAAACCCTCTTATGACTACCATTGACTGCACATCCCAAAGCCAGCGCCGAGGAATCCTTGCAGCGTTTGAGCGCGGAGAAGACAACCAAGCCGTTTGACCTCGTGATCATTGATGCAGACAAGGAGGGTAACAACAGGAAGAATCGTAATGATCGTAATGCAATAATAGTATTCCCCTATCGTCCCTTTCTACTTATACTACAATAACCCCCCCAAAAAACACCCTATTCTAATTATTAAGGCCCCTGTAGTAATTGCTCTACTTCCTGTGATGGGAGCCCTTAGTCACAACAAGTATCGATGGTAAGCTTCATCATTCATCATGCGATGAGCTGATTGGCGACACTAGCCCTTTCGTGGCAAGACCAGTCTGAAGTTCTACAGTTTAGGGTTTAGGGTTTAGGGTTTAGGGTTTAGGGATGTTTAGGGTATACTATGCAACGCCATGCTTGTTGCTGTGGTTGCTGCTGTTGTTGCTGTTCCTTGCCCTCAGCTAGGCTTTCCCGTCGCTGTTCTTATGTTCTTCTGCTGCCACTATGGCTACCAGCATTGTCAACCAATCATGTTCTTCCAGCCATGCCAAGCATGCTTCTTATTGCCGGTGTTGTGGTTGTTCTTGTTGATGTTCCTCAAACCCTAAACCCTAAACCCTGAACCCCAAAACTAGCCTGAACCCTAAACCCACTACGCCAGGAGGGAATGGTGGACTACTTCGAAATGCTCTGGAAGACCCCAGGCTTTTTGAGTCCTGACGCAGTGGTTGCCGTGGACATGACTCCCTTCAAGGCAGAACGGGTGCCAGTTGGTCCTTGTAGGGATTATACCCTAGACCCTGAGCCCAAACCTAAACCTAAACCCTAACCCTAAACCCTAAACCCTAAACCCTGAACCCTAAACCCTAAACCCGAAACCCTAAACCCTAAACCCTAAACCCGAAACCCTAGACCCTAGACCCTAGACCCTAGACCCTGGACCCTAGACCAAAAGACCCTAGACCCTCGACCCTAGCTAGCTTGTGGGGGCCTACCTCCAGACACTCTGGGGATCATGCGGAGAGAAGTCGAAAGTAAGCGGCTGAAGATGCAGGAGGCAGTGGTTTAGGGTTTAGGGTTTCGGGGTTTGCTAGCAACACTCTAAACAAACCAAAGGCGCTACGAGTCCGTTGTGCGCACGAAGACTGATCATTCATCGTAGTTTGTTCCGCCATCCTGTGTCATTGGACTACAAAGCTGTCGCATGATCTTGCTTTCGCACCTGCCGGATCACATGTGAGTGGTCCGTTTGTGTGCTGGTCGCTGGTAGAGAACTGCTTTGACCTACTTGCACAGTGGGCGATGGTTCCTTTCACCTTTCGAGCGTATGTGCCATTACTCCCAGCCCTTCGCAACGCATCGACTGAATGGCTTGAGTTCAAGATGCCAATATTCGGCCAAGACTTGAAAAACTCTTGCTGCGTCTAGAGTCTAAACCCTAAACCCTAAACCCTAAACCCTCAACCCTCAACCCTCAACCCTCAACCCTCAACCCTCAACCCTCAACCCTCAACCCTCAACCCTCAACCCTCAACCCTCGACCCTAAACCCTAAACCCTAAACCCTAAACTCCCACGTGTCACCCCTAAATTTTCACAGCCGTGGGCAGGGCCAGCCACCACTGCGATTTGTGAAATTCGGCTTCCCGTACCGCTGTGAGACCAGCTCCTTGGCGGCGAGAGATGTGAGGAGTTTAGGGTTTAGGGTTTGGGGTTTAGGGTTGAGGGTTTAGGGTTTAGGGTTTAGGGCCCTATTGGGTGTTCGGATGATAAGGGAGCCCTACCATTCGGGGATCTATCTAGATATCAGCACGGTACTTCTGGTGCTTCTTGTGGCAACTGCTTCGGCTGTGATGACTGCTGATGTGTACGATTGTAATTGTCAGCCTTCCCACGCGCTATGGAGTCCCGAGGTTGGGTGTGAACTGCATGGTTGGTATGCGCAGGAACAGTTGAGCTCCGGCGTGGAGCTTTCCTCACGAGTTTGGGTTTGTGATGGTGCTCCCACAGTCTCGCTGTCGTAATGTTAACAATAATATTCTTCTTCTTCTTCTTCTTATTGTTTGTATTGTTAGTGTTATCATTGTTATAATTATGGAATATTTGTTAAGGATAAGTACGAGTATTGCTAATATTGTTAATATTATGGTGTCTCGTTTTCGGTGCCTCCATGACTCAAAATCGTGCTCTCGTGTGGCGTAGCCTCGTAAATTCGGCGAGACATAGCACTCACAGCACTCTCGCATGGAGCGTCTGCGTTGGCTCACAGGGTCCTCCAGTGTCCTTTAGTTGTCTGAGTGTGTGCTGGGAGTGCTCAGGGGAGGGTTTAGGGTTTAGGGTTTAGGGTTTAGGGTTTAGGGTTTAGGGTTTAGGGTTTAGGGTTTAGGGTTTAGGGTTTAGGGTTTAGGGTTTAGGGTTTAGGGTTTAGGGTTTAGGGTTTAGGGTGTGTCATGATGGCTTCAGGATGCTCAGCATCCTCTCCAAGCTTGTTCTGTGATTCCTCACTGCCTGCTCCAGATGTCAGCTTGAGTTCTTCTGTGCCTTTTGTGCACTGGCGCAAGAAGTAAGGTTCCGGCGAGAAGCAGATCAGCGACCTGCGCGCTCTTGTGCAAAAGTCGACCGACTTTTCCTCGCATGAGTTCAGCGGCATGCTCATTGTACAGATGAAGAACGCCAAGCCCGCGAGTCACTGAATGACTGGGCCAAGTACAGCAAGTTTCCATCTCCCCCCGCTTTTGACGACGTCTCCCCACCTTTTGACGTAAAAAAACAAAATTCGTGCACCAGTGTTTTAACCTGAAGCAGACCGGTGCATGTCTCAGGCCGAGATTCTTGGCCTCTCATGCCCTTTGCCAGGGATGTTCTCAGCCCCTTTGAGGCTTTTGGACTGATATGAATTGCAAGACGCGAATTCGTCAGCCCGAAGAGCATTGACGGCAATGTCGAGTGGTGTGTGGTACTATAGGGGTCGGGAATAGTAACCAGCAGGTGGTCCCTTTTGGTCCCTTTATAGGCATTACTCTAATTATTAAGGCCCCTATGGTAGCTCATTGGTGCTGACTACTGCCTTGCACCGGGCCATGTACTGGCCGAGCAAAGCAGCTTTGTACATACATTGTGTAGAACTGCAAAAACCCAAATCAAATCGGAGTTTCCCACAAATATCCCCACAAGCCAACTCCAAATATAGAACGCCCCTCAGTCCCAAATTGCCCACTACAAGCCTGGGGCCCCTCCGCCAATATGAGAAACTCCCAATTCGCACCGTGTACAGACAGTTTTGGGCTTGCAGAGCCGTCGCCCTCTCCCGGATTGGCCAGCAACTGCTCACAACGCCATGGCACGAGTAAGAGCAAGTGTCAGAGCACTAGGTGGGACTTTACGACAACTTTGTCACTTTATGAGTTTTGGATTCTTTAATCTCATGTTAAAGTCAGCTAAAGGTTAAACTGTTATTGGGGGGTAATGGATCAACCAAGAGCATGTCAAGGGACGCATTGCCATTTATGAGGGGTTCAGGGTTTAGGGTTTGGGGTTTAGGGTTTAGGGTGCTTAGGGTGTTTAGGGGGTTTAGGGGGTTTAGGGGGTTTAGGGGGTTTAGGGGGTTTATGGTTCGGCAGTCGTAGGGTCAGTTTTGGTTGTCATGGCTGTTTGCTGTTGTTGTTTGTGCTCGTGGTACTTGTGCTTGTTGACCATTCTTGTTGCGGGTTGTGATTCTTGTTTTTGCCTACAATTAACCCTAAACCCTAAGCCCTAAGCCCTAAGCCCTAAGCCCTAAGCCCTAAGCCCTAAGCCCTAAGCCCTAAGCCCTAAACCCTAAACCCGAAAGCCCTAAACCCTAAACATGGTCGAACAGGCCTTAAAACTAGTTCCCCGTTCCTCGTCGGGAATGATTGGGTGGGAGGGGGGGGGAGGAGGAGGAAATGAATCCTTACAGCAGCCTTGACACGATCCCCTTTGAAGAATCCATATAACCAGCTTCCCCAGTCCGCAAACCCAGCCCATGTTGAGAATCAGCACGGCCTTGCCAGAAGGCAGTGGGGGCAATTGGGAAAAAGTTCATCGGGATGTACCAAGCGGAAGAAGTCTAGATTTGTCAACATGGGTCTGCATCAGCATCCGGGACCCTGACACAGGCCTTATTGTCGGGATGGTCTTGCTGAACTCGGTTTTCAGGCAGTCATAACCTCGAGACACTTTCGATTCAAGATGTTGGCATCTTCACGCGTGCTGCCGGACTTGGCATGCAGACACGCCGGGCACGTGCTCTCTTCGATTGCACGTCTCTTGTCTTGCCCCCGCAGTTCCGTTAGCAGCATTTCTTTTTTTGTAGCTTTGGGTTTCATCTGTGTGGTTAAGCACACAGGTCAGTTCGCGAAAATATGGCCCTTCTTGCCCAGAAGTGAGAGAACTGCCCAATAAGTCAGCTGCAAGGATCCGCGCCTGCGTGAAGCAGAACCCTAAACCCTGAACCCTGAACCCTGAACCCTAAACCCCAAACCCTAAGCCCTAAGCCCTAAACCCTAAACCCTAAACCCTAAACCCTAAACCCTAAACCCTAAACCCTAAACCCTAAAGGTGAAGCTAGCAGGTGGCCAGTCCTTTTCAATACCTCCGCCAGTCGGCGGGCCGGCCTGTAGAGCTGGCTCAAAGAGAGACACCCGGAGAGGACTAAAAGAGCCGCATGTTTAGGGTTTAGGGTTTAGGGTTTAGGGTTGAACAACAGAGGAATATACGAATATCATGGTGTTAGAACTGTACATAGTAACAAAAACTATCACAGATATCTAGTGTTACACGAATATTCTGGTACACGAGTATGGCGCTATGCTTGAAGAATGTGAGTCAGATGCGGTTTCGATGGTTCGGTATGATAAATTGCCGATACTAGCATACTAGCTAAGGATGCTTGCGTGTTGAAAAGTCTCCCTCGCAAGAATTGAGAATTGATGACTACTAGAAACTACTGTGCCTCAGTCTAGAGCAGATTGAAATAGCAACGAATTATGCTGCTTTCACGTAGTGGATGAACATGTGCAGCGACATCGCTACATGACTGGTTCATGCTTAGTATCCCTTGGGGAAATATGGCCCCTAAACCCTAAACCCTAAACCCTAAACCCTAAACCCTAAACCCTAAACCCTAAGCTGCCGAGAGCGCCGCTGTCCATTTACATGGGCGCTCGAGGCTTCGACCGAGGTCCCCGACCGAGCGTCTTTACAGAACGGTGAGGGAGGGTAAAGCCTCCCGGTAGACGAGGCCTGCAGTGCCTGGCTACGCCTCAGACTTAGGGCGTAAGCCCTAATATAATTAGGACCCCAAACCTAGCAGCGTTGAGGGCGTTTTGGCTTTTTTAGAGTCGTACCCCCCGGGGGGGCTGGGGCCCTAGGCTGGCAGATTCCGGGGACCCCCCGTCCTGCAGGGCTGGTGTAGGGGGCAACCTGCCTCCCTGGCACCGCCCTGGGACCTCCCTGGGACCCCCCTTGAAAAGTTCAATGGAGCAGTTTGGGATACACTTTCAGGTATCACAACATTCACAGCAGTGAGCAATTCATCAGTCACACTTGTTTCAGCACTTGAACCTTGAGCCAAAGCAGTGACGACAGCTTTGGTCACATCAGGCAGTGGATACTGCCAGGGCTCTAGAGGGAACAGTGTATTCTAACACAGTCCCTTGAGTCAACACTTCAGTGTTCGACTCACATCAGTCGTCTCGGCCATTGCGAGAAACTTAGCAGCAGTATACTGACAAATCAATACCATCACATATTGCAGTAAACTCATCCAAAGCAGCAGTAACGAATCAGGCTCATCCAGTGCTTTTGCTTTCAAATTGCGAACAGTATCAGCAGCAGGCCTGTACAGTGCTGCTAGGTCTTGCTTCAGCTTTGCAGCTCGCAAGACAGTCACCAAGACCAGTGAGCTGTCGGCAGTTGCAGCTTACTTTGCGACCAAGCCAGTTTCAAGGGCTTTGAGCTTCAGTGACTCTGCAGTCACTCATCTTCTTCAGTCGGAAAGGGTCCCCAACTCAGAGGCCAGTCTAATGTCAGTGACATGGCATGAGTGGATACCCCCATCGACTATCTGCAGTTCACTGCAGTATCTCACTCCGCTGGCGAGACAGTGATTGAGACTTGATGCTCAGTCCCAATGGCTCGTCTCAGACCAGTGACTACCGTGGTCAGGGCAGTCGCTTGGGCCTTGTCACCACCAGTGCCAGTGCCTCCTGGTCTCCACGAGCCAGTTGGCACATCATCGTCAGTGATGAACTCTCCCAGCTGGATGGCAGTTGCCTCAGTCCAAACAGTCGCCCCGATGACGATGTGACGACAGTTGCGATGCCAGTCATCAGCAGTGGATCGGGCGAACAGATCCTTTGGCTTCCAGCCGACCAGTGTCCAGCGACGGATGGACCCACACTCTTGGGCATTCAGTGTGAATGGCACCTCAGTGAGCCCGGGGTCAGTGGTCACGATGTAATCACTGTACCTGCGATTGAAAAACCGCAGTGTGCCTTCAGTGACCAGATTGATGAAATGCACAGTGGTGAACCGAAACGCCACCAGTGTCCACGTCTGCTCAGCAGTGTCAGTGGACTCCTCGGTCTGTGTCTGCCACAGTCCACGGCGCCACAGTGCAGCTCGAGCACTCATCGACAGATTGAACTGTCCAGCATAGATTCCTTCCAGTGAAAATTGGCCAGTCGTCCGCAGTGTCTCAGCATCTTCACTGCGAAGACAAATCCAGCAGTGCTTTGCCACCAGTGTTTCAGAAACACTTGATGGTTGGCGATTTTCACTCTCCAGTCTCTTGAACAGTGTAGCCTCTTCCTTGGTGTATTCCGAACACCAGTCGATGAACGGAAACAAATCCACAGTTTCCTGCACAGCATCGATGATGACGTCAGTGCAGTCAACCAAGGTGTTCAGCACGGTCGGCGGCAGTCGGATTCTCTCCGACCCATCAGTCGGCTGTCCTGCGAAGAAGCAGTGCAGTCCACAGGACGAGAGCACCTCTCGGACAGTGCACTCCAAGAACCCAGTTGACTCAGTGGACCTTTTCACCAGGTTCCACACTCGATCCACTTCCTTTGCGAGCAGCATTCGCAGGTCGGCATAGCTCGTCCAGTTATCCAGATTGCCAGCATCAGTGGGGAACTCGGCGTTCATCACCCAGTACCAGTTGGCAATGTCACCATGGTACAGCGCGGGTGGCCTCTCAGTCTGGATGTGGACCAGTGGCCTTTCGACCACATTGAACGGCCAGTCTCCCATTGTTGTGTCGGGCATCTGTCGCACCAGTGACAGTCGCTGCATTGCTGCAGTTGCCTCTTGCATCAGTTGCTCATTGTGAGCACGCACTGACTCAAGCTCAGTGACGCGCATTGCTTCAATTGCGTCATCCGCCTGCGCAGCCAGTGATGCTTCATTGGCCAGTTGGCGGCCAGTGCTTGAGGATCCCTGGGAGGTGTGCGACATGGCGGCAGTCGATGGAACAGTGAGAAAGCAGAGGGCAGTTAGGCAGTGACCTTTGAGTCGCTCAAAAACACAACATGTAAAACAGTGCAGCCCAAACTTCTATGTACAGTTTTCTTTTCTACACATGACACATGTAAAAGACAGTTTTCCAACTTCGAAGAAAACAGTGAAAAATCGTTTCGAATCGACGAAAACAGTGAACGTGGTTCTCTCCTCTCAGTCTCTTCTTTCTGCACAACAGTACATGCACAACTGCACAGTGACACTCAGCACAAGCAGTGCTTTGCTTGCCAGTGCTCCTTGGGAGCAGTGCTTGTTTGTCTGTTTGTACATGCACAGTGAACAAGACAGTGACACACAACGCACACAGCACAGCAGTGTTGCTTATGTTTATGCTGCAGTGTTGTAAATCCGCAGTGCCTATGGCACGAGGCGTCCAGCAAACGAAACAGTCCTGCAACCAACCCCAAACAGTGCATCAACCGCGGTGCATCATCACGAGCATCAGTACGCGGGCGCACACAAAGGGGGCACGCAAACAGTTAGAACAGGTTACTATGAACGCCTAAGCGTCCTTTTAGTGATGACAGTGTTTCAACGCTGACATATTTGGTGAGCAAATCGGCAGGGTTGTTCAGTGTTCCTACCTTCAGGACCTTGATCAGTCCAGCTTTCACCAGGTCTTGCATATAAAGGAACCTCAGTTCCACATGCTTAGTGCGCTTGCCAGCGCCGAAACGCGTCGCCATAGATTTGCCTGCAGTGGAATCAGTGTACACGTGAACATTGACCTTGCGGGTCAGTCCACTCTCCAGCAACAGCGCGCGAACGAACAGTGCCTCGCTCGTGCCTTGACCAATTGCATACAATTCAGCTTCACCACTTGACAGTGCGATTGTTGATTGCGTGCGTGCAGTGCTTTGAACATTACAACCAAGGACATTCACAGTCGAACCAGAAGTCGACTTGCGTGTCTTGTTGCATCCAGCCCAGTCACTGTCAACATACGCATTTACATCCACAGGGACAGTGGCTCCAGACAGCTGGTGCGTCGGTCTCAGCTTCAACACCGACAGTTTGGTACCAGACAAGTACCTCAACAGGTGTTTCAACTTTCCAACCGACTCAGTGGTGGGAGCAGTCACGTCGCGTGACAGTTCCTTCACCGCGTATGCAACATCAGGCCTTACAAACGCATACCATAGCAGTTTGCCAACCGCAGTGCGATACTTCTCATGGCCTTCTTTATCCAGTGGCTCAGGCATCACCTGTCTCAAGGATGACGACCCAGTCGTGGCAACAGGATTGCACTTCGACAGGTTGTACATTTCAAGCAGTTTGTCAACATACGACGGAGACATGCACACATCAATGCTATCACCGCAGTGACGCAAGCGGCGACCAAGAAACGTGTGCTCAGTCCCTTCGACCAACTCACCAGTGATCTTCACGATCAGCTCTTTCTGCAGTTCTTCAAGAAACTGCCGTTTGAGCTTGTCATCTCCAATGATCAGTAGATCGTCAACATATGCCAAGACAAACAGTGAACCACTTTCATGACAGTAAAGATTGCCATCGGACTTGCAGCGCTTGAACTTCAGTTTCTGCATCGTAGCAGCAAAATGGTCTTGCCACAGTTTAGGCGCTTGACGCAGCCCGTACATTGCTTTATTCAGTCGCCAGAGTACTTTCCTGTCAGGGTAGTACTCAGCTGGCGGCCAGACGAACACTTCGTCAGTCATTGCTGCGTGTAAAAACGCAGTTGACACATCAGCAAGCGTGATCGTCCAGTTTCGAGCAAGGGCCAAAATCAGCAACACACGCAGTGTCACCAACGACGGTGTGCTCGCGAACAGTGAATCCAGGTCCAGTTGGCGAGAGTCCTGGAAGCAGCCTTGAACTACGAGATGCATTCGCAGTTCTATGTCAGACTTCCAGCGCTTGACCCATTTCACGCCAATGGCACCCTTCACTTGCTCACTTGAGCAGTTCTCTACGGGCACTTCTGTATACACTTCGAAGTCCTTCATGGATCCCATGTCCTTATTCATGCCAGTTGCCTGTGCTTCTTCAGGAAACTCTTCAGTGGCATCCCAAATGATGGGGTTTGCCAGTTTCGCCTCGGCAACAGCTTCTTCTTCATCACAGTTCACTTCGACGGAAACAGACGACCCATCTTTGTTGCGAACCTCAGTTGCACTTGTCGCGGAAGCAACCCAGGACCAGTCATGCTGATAGGCTTCAGTTATAGCGGCAATTCTTTGCGCTTTGCCCAGTGGCTCAGCGTCAGCTTCAGGATCAGGGCGCGCCAGTTTTGACTTAGGCTCAGCGCCTCCTTCTTCAGCTGATCTCTTGGAACCAGTGGGCGAACTCAAGGGTTCGACTTCAGCTTCACGTTCTTCAGACGCAGTTTGCGGCTGTGTTTCCAACACATCATCCATTGGCTCTCTAGCCAGTCCAGGCGGTTCTTTCACTCTGCCAGTGGCTGTGAGATTTTGCGGCAAAACAGACTCAGTGATCGCATCTTTGCCTTCACCTTTTGGATCCCAAGGCAGTGCGCGGAACATTTGAACAATCTCCTTCTGCCATTGCAGTGAGGGTTGCAGTCGACGGACAGTCCTCACTTTGGTGACTCCATGTTCAGTTCCGATGATCACTTCGTCTGCTTCAGTATCTCGACCAAGCCACATGCCAGTTACCCAGGACGGGAATGCTTTGCGCGCAGCGTGCGGTCCAGTCAACTTTGCTTGCACAACTTCGCCAAAGCAACACAGTCCTGAATTGTAGTCTCTCTGCCAACGACGCCAGTAGCTTGTGTGGCCATCCGCATGTTCAAGATAGCGGTTCAGCAGAAACTGAGCATGCTTCACTGCCCACGGGAACAGTGCATGATCAGATGTCACTTCAACGCCAGTGCTTTCTTGAAGCTGCAGAAGGACAGTTCTCAGCTGTGCGTACAGCGTCCTCTGCATCTGGCCTACGCTGCCCATCGCCTGCTTGTGAGCAGTGGGCGCAGCGCGTGTGCTCATGCCACCAAGCTCTTTAACAGTCGACAGAACTAGGTCCTTCAGTGGATTTTCCTTGTCGTACTGAAGGATACCAAATGTCCTGCCAGTTTCAAACACAAACTTCTTCAGCTCAGCCATTGCGTACGCACCACCTTTCTTGGCAGTTTGCTTGTCAGGTACAACAACAGCCATGCCAAAGCCAGTTTGCACGTCTGTGGCAGTCAACACGGTTCTCAAGGGAAGCGACTTGTGCGTGCTGACATAACAGTAATCCACTTGGATCACAGGCTGTCGATCCACTTGCTTCAGTGAAGGTCCGTGACGACCTTTCGCCTGAACGCAGTGTGGGCACCAATCTCTGAACGGCAGATGTGTCAGTTCATGGACACGTCTTTCTGCCTCAGTGGGTTCCTTAGGAACTTTGAGAGATTTAGCCTTGTAGGCAGTCTCTCGAATCATTTCCTGAACCTCAAGGTTTGGTGCTCTTTCCAGTGGAACGAACAGACAGTAGCCAGTCCAGGTATGACCCAGATCAGCTCTCGGTTCTTCACACTTCGTGACACTTCCATCAGCTCCAATCATGTCAGACCACAAATCCTGAAAACCAGTGTCGATACGAGACTCATCAGTCGACGTCGTGAAGTAAGTGTAACGATCAGCCCACAGCTGGTCAGTTGACACTCTCTCCACATCTAAGGCCGTAGCGCAGTCCTCAGGATGAAAGGCGCAGCTCCTAGGTGTGTGTAACATGCGAATCCAGTACCTTGGCAGCTTCAGCCAGTAATCACTCGTTCTGGATTGACCAGTTAGAGGATCAGGACTGTTGAAGAGCCGAACCAGTTCAGCCTGCATTTCGGGCCCATGATACACTAGGCTTCGCAGTCGCGAAAGGCAGGCATCAGCCTCCGCAGTCTCGCCTCCTCGGCTCGAAACAGGCCTAGAGCGGGGCGGGCGGGCGGGAACAGTGGCAGAAGGGGTGGGCGGGCGGGAAAACGCAGTGACCGCGGGACCAGGGGCGTTCGGGGCGGTTGTCACGCCAGTGCGCGGCGGAACGCGGTCAGTTTTACCACCACCAAAGAATTTCGTTTTGCCTTCGGGCAGTCGGGGGCTCTGTTTGCCCTGATGCCGCAACTCAGGTTTGTAACGCAGTTTGAAAACACACTTACCTTTCCAGCGGACAGTGTCCTGCGCAGTCTTGTCTGCCAGTTTGAGGAAATCAGCATCCCTCACTTCGACAGGCGAAGCTCCACTTCCATACAGTTTGGTGGTTACTCTTTCGCCAGTGAATCTTGACAGTGGGACAGGCAGATCACGACACTGCTCTGGGGAGAACAGTCCCATGCGCCATCGGTGATGATGTCGCGTCAATGTCAAATTTCGCTCATCTAACTCCCAACAGTCTACTGCAGTAGCCAACAATTCATAAATCTTGGAGACTGATCAATGCTGCAGTCTTGCACATCACACACTCCAGACAGTGGCATGTCCATGTCATCTTCGCTCAAGCTCTCCTGTAACAGTTTCGGCAGATCTTTCACACATCGCTTGGCATCCTCAGCACAGTGGTATGGAACCACAGTCGGATTGAGGTAAACCAGTGTACCTTGCCGAACTATCGGGACAGGATCCTGATTCACAGTCAGCAATGCCATGAAATCTTTGCTCATGACAGTCCAGAAGCCTTGCAGCAGTAATCTGGACACACTAACCAGTGGGAACGGTATGGACTTGCACACATAGAAATTGATGCACAGTGAATGACCATTGCAGTCGAGCTGAACGATTCTTCGACCCAGTATTTCAAGGGTTTTACCCGATATACTTCGCAGTGCCGGAGCATCATCATTCAGGGGAAGCAGTGGGTAATCATCAGCAAACCACTCAGGACAACAGTGAGCAGAAGCACCAGAATCAAACAAGATCCAGCTTCTGTCAGTTACACCAGCTTGCAGATGAAACGCAGTGAGCTTGTCTACAGGTGTTGTTGTCTGCTCAACTGCAGTTTCTGATGAAACATTTCGGGGTAACTCATTCGGAAGTACAGGTTGACCAGTGGTCATTGTCGCTATCAAGAACAGTGAGGCTATGAACAAATTGCGAACAATGCCAGGTCTAGCAGTGCGAGAACTCCCAGCAGTCCTCGAAACTCGCGGAGAATCCACTTCGGTGGGTTCCTCAGTGAACACAGCGGCAGCTGTGCCAGCAGGCTCCTTAGCATCAGTGACCTCAGTCACCGTGACCGTCGACGCTGCAGTTGTCGCAGCTGTGGAACTCTGCGCTGGCTCATGCCAGTGTCCTTGCCATTCGTCTTGCCAGTAGGATCCTTCAGACCAGTCATCATACCAGCCTTCATCCCATGAGCACCAGTCTTCATACTCACCTATTGCGCCAACATACCATTCGTACTCATTCCAGTCGGCGTTCCACTCTTCTTCGTTCCATTCTTCTTCATTCCATTCTTCAGTGACAGCTCCTACATTTTTCGCTTGAGGGCATTCTTTGCTCCAGTGGCCCTGCGAGCCACAAATAAAACATCCGTTTCCATTTCCTTTTCCTTTTCCTTTTCCTTTTTCCTTTGCTCTTTCCTTTTCCTTTTCCTTTCCAGTTTCCTTTGTCACTTCCTTTTCCTTTCCATCCTTTCGCAGTTCCGAAACCTTTCTTTCCTTTGCCTTTGCCCTTTCCTTTTCCTTTCCAGTTTCCTTTCTTTCCTTTTCCTTTCCAGTTTCCTTTGTACCAACCTTTCAGTGCTCCGATATCCATCGGCACTGGACCATCATTCCTTGCAGTACCTGCAGTACTTGAAACTAAGTGCCTACTCTTGTAGTATGACTGAATCGTTGCCAGTAAATCTTTCCATGTGTGTATCTGCGAGACATTCAGTCTGAGATGCTGTTGCAGTGCTCCTTGCGTCTTGCGAATGAACAACGTGATCAGTAAATCATCCTGAACCAAGGCAACAGTCGCCTTCTCATGGCGATTCTTCAGTACAATGAAATCAGCCAGATCATTTTCGAAGTTGTCAGGCCTCAGTTTGAAATCCAGAATCTCGGTGAGGAGATTCAGTCCTTGGGACCGGTTAGGCAGTGAAAACTGCTGATGCAGTCTTCGCCATACCTCGAAGCCATTCTCAGTGTCTTCTTGTCTGACAGTCGCTCTCGCAGCTCCCTCGGTTAACTGTGCCAACAGATAAAGCAGTTGACGACTGAACTCGATCAGTTTCATGTCTCGACTCGCATCGGTTCTTCGATTCCAGTCGATCACATGTTCGTCTATGACAGCTTCAGTTAGAACCTCGCATGCATCCATGAGCAGCTTTGCTTCGGGCTTGTACAGTCCTATGTACTTCTTCATTTGCCAGCTCCAATCCTCATACTTATCCAGTGACCCATCAAATGACGGTGGGGGAAACAGTTTCACTTCACCTCCGAGACCTCTTAGTTCAGGGGCAGAACCTAGTGAAGCCATTCAAACAGTTTCGGGCACCTGGTTCTCACCAGTGTGCTCCGCTACCATGAAAAGTTCAATGGAGCAGTTTGGGATACACTTTCAGGTATCACAACATTCACAGCAGTGAGCAATTCATCAGTCACACTTGTTTCAGCACTTGAACCTTGAGCCAAAGCAGTGACGACAGCTTTGGTCAGATCAGGCAGTGGATACTGCCAGGGCTCTAGAGGGAACAGTGTATTCTAACACCCCTGGGACTGCCCAGGGACCCCCCTGGGACCCCCCTCTGGGAATCTGGGACCGCCTCCGTTTTGGGACTCTCCTAGGGACCCCCCTGCCTGGGACTTTCCTGGACCTCCCTGGCCTGAAAACCCCCTGTGACCGCCATCTGAACCTGAACTCGAGCGCTGCAACCTGACCCGCACTGAAAATGTGGGTTTTTTTGTCTTGCATTTGACGGTTTTGGGCACCCCTCCAGTTCCGTGAAAGCTCCAAGAAGCCTACGAGCCGCTGACAGGCTCCACAAAGCTCGGGAGGCCCCACCCTGCTCTTTCTCTGTCAAAAGCAAGAAAGCCCCCCTTGAGGGGGGTTTGGGGGGTGAGCCCTAAACCCTAAATGAGAATGGTTTGGGTGGTTGGGGTGGGACTACATGCTAACGCAAGCGAGCGGCCCGGGTGCTTTTAGCACCAGCGAGCTTCCCTTCTATACACCCTAAACCCTAAACCCTAAACCCTAAACCCTAAACCCTAAACCCTAAACCCTAAACCCTAAACCCTAAACCCTAAACCCTAAACCCTAAACCCTAAACCCTAAACCCTAAACCCGAAACACTAAACCCTAAACCCTAAACCCTAAACCCTAAACCCTAAACCCTAAACCCTAAACCCTAAACCCTAAACCCTAAACCCTAAACCCTAAACCCTAAACCCTAAACCCTAAACCCTAAACCCTAAACCCTAAACCCTAACCCTAAACCTTAAACCCTAAACCCTAAACCCTAAAAGCTAAACCCCTCAGCCGAAACAGCTCAAGGCTCCCGGCCGCGAAGCGCAGCAAACGATGGCTGCCAGGATTCAGGGTTTAGGGTTTATGGTTTAGGGTTTAGGGTTACTGTAGGGTTTAGGGTTTAGGGTTCAGGGTTTAGGGTTTAGGGTTCAGGGTTGGGATTGTGGCCCGCGCACAGTGCCCGTCGTTAATCGGAGATCGTATGAAGGCGTCCTATACATCACAATGACCGTATTGTGGAAGATGAATGGTTTTGGGCATTTATGACATTCGAGGTGCCTTCTTGTTTTTGGCCATTAAGGGCTCAGGGGATATCTGGGACAGCTTCATATAACCTTATCCAGTCCTTCAGCAATCCGTCGTACTTCTATTCATGAACCCGAAATCCGAAACCCGAAGCCCTAAACCATGAACTCTAACCCTAAACCCTAGACCTTAAACCCTAGACCCTAGACCTTAAACCCTAGACCCTAAACCCAACCTCAAAAAGATCCTAGCCATTGACGAATGCTGCTGCATGGGAGCCAAAACAGACGTCCTCTGCGAAGAGGTTTGAGGATAGACGTTCGCATGATCTTGCCAATGCCTACTCACCAGACCCCTAGAAGGATCCAAAAAGTAGGATCCTCTCAAGGGATCTGAGTATTGAAGGCGTGTATGTCTAAACCCTAAACCCCAAACCCTAAACCCTAAATCCTAAACCCCTAAAACCCTCCTCTCCCGACACCCCTGCGCCCCTCAACACATTCCTAAGTACTCTTGTCGGGCGGCGTCACGTCAGAACTGGGAGCGAGAGGTTTGGGGCCATGTTGGGGTTTAGGGTTTAGGGTTTAGGGTTTAGGGTTTAGGGTTTAGGGTTTAGGGTTTAGGGTTTAGGGTTTGAGGGGGCCTAAGGGGGTTTAGCGGCTGAGGTAGGGGTTTGGGACTTTTGTGGGCATGGCATGATATACTTGGAGGTTCATGGTACTTATTAACCGAGTATAACTGTACCTATAACACACTTACAAGCCCCTTAAGTGCCCTAATATGGTTCTAAGTACAGTTATAAGTACAGTTATAAGTACAGTTATAAGTACAGTTATAAGTACAGTTATAAGTACAGTTATAAGTACAGTTATAAGTACAGTTAGAAGTACAGTTATAATTGGTTAATAAGTACCTTGAACCTCCAAGTAGGGCTTCAAGGGCTTATCGAGGCTTAGGTTCAGGGTTTAAAAGTTTTAGGGAAGGCTTAGGGCTTTGAGGCCAGGAGGTCTGGGCTTGGAAGGGAAACCCCTAAAAACCCTCACTAGGCCTTGAACCCTAAACCCTAAATCCTAAACCCTAAACCCTAAACCCTAAACCCCAAACCCCACTCCCCCAAACCCTAAACCCCAAACCCCAAACCCCAAACCCTAAACCCCAAACCCTAAACCCCAAACCCCATACCCCAAACCCCAAGCCCTAAACCCTAACCCCCAAACCCTAAACCCCAGACCCCAAAACCCTAAACCCTAAACCCGAAGCCGGAGATCCGCAGCTCTTTGCTTGCCAAGGAGCGCGCCCCCAAACCCCGAAACCCTGAGAAGACGACCCAGTTGTAGCCTTCCCAAAGCCTTGCACCCTAAAATAATGGGGTTTAGGGTTTAGGGTTTGGGGTTTAGGGTTTGGGGGTTTAGGTTTAGGGCTTTGGGGTTCAGGGTTGAACCCCCATTTTCCTGCGCCCCAAACACCTAAACGCCCTTCAGAACCCGGCCGCCTTACTTGGGGTCGGCTTTTTTCCGATGAACACCCTGCAAAGATTCGTAGGATGCATTTGCTGAACTTGTATCAGCAACCCAGGTAGCCGGTTTTGGGGTTTAGCGTTTAGGGTTTAGGGTTTAGGGTTTAGGGTTCTGAAGGCGTAGAGGCCGTAGAGCCTTGCGCATCCTGCTGCCACGCCCATGGCCGCCCCACAGCGGTTCGACGCGCCGTGGGGCGCTCGGATTCTCCAGGGCTGGGACTTTCCGGTTAGGGTTTAGGGTTTAGGGTTTAGGGTTAGGGTTTAGGGTTTAGGGTTTAGGGTTTGGGGTTTGGGGTTTGGGGTTTAGGGTTTTCCGGTTTTGGGTTAGGGTTTAGGGTTTAGGGTTTAGGGTTGAGTCGGGTCGCTTTGGATGTTCTGGGGCTTTTGGGGGTGTAATCGTTAGCTCCGGGTGGTTTCGCAGATCGCACAGCCACCTATGTACTGTCCTACATGCAGTAGTGCCCAGTACCTCGTCCACTCAAGTCATGATGCCAGCAAACCAAGTCATTTGCCTTGTGTTGTTCAGTTCATAGCAGCAGACTCGAGCCAAAAGAAGGAGCGTTACCCCTGCTTGTGACTTTACGGTTCATGGTTCAGTGTGTCCCCGACAATCTTGCCAAATCTATATGTCGTACTTGCCCTGTTGAAGAGAACGAAGCAGAAAGCAATTTCTTGCGGCCCGCAAACCCACAGAATCTGTTGAGAGGCTATCCAATGAGTGAGGTGTTGATTTTCCTCTCACAGGCTTGCAAGTTTAATAATTGTCGACTTCTTTACAACTTAACTTCGGGCGAAGAGCGTCTCGACGTTGAAGCGACATGCATTTCCGTTGGATGTTGCGGTCTTGGATGTGACATATGTCTACGCGTAGACTTCTCCTAGCTGCTTGCTGTGTGCCGCTGGGCCCGAGCCAGTTGCTTGTTTAGGGCCAACTGCAGGACACCGAAACCCTAGAATCCTAGACTTAAGCACCCTAGGTTTAGGGTTTAGGGTTTTAGGGTTTCGGGTTTCGGGTTCAGGGTTCAAGGTTCAGGGTTTAGGGTTTAGGGTTTAAGGTAGCTCCTCTTCGGCACACCATGTCAAGTGCTCCTGGCCTGAACTTGCAGGAGCTCGAAGACTTGAGGGACAAGGTGCATTGCGGTTTTGGGTTCAGGGTTTAGGGTTTAGGGTTTAGGGTTTAGGGTTTAGGGTTTAGGGTTTAGGGTTTAGGGTTTAGGGTTTAGGGTTTAGGGGACCAGGTGCATTGGCTCCTGCGGCTCGCGGGAGACATGCACATCATGCTCGACGTCCATTCGGTGCTGCGCCGTCAGAACGCAAAGCTGGACATCCCACACATCTATCTGCAACACAAGGGGGATACCAGGATGCCCACTAGTACCACGACCATTCCCTTTTTTTGCGGTTTAGAGGGCTTAGAACTCTGCCAGAAGCTTTGAACCCCCTTTAGGCGAGGTTGTTCCTCAGCTACTGGGCAGCCTGAGGACAAGGACTTCGTTTCGGAGCACGCTGAGGAAGAGAAGCCCAAGAAGATTCCTTCAGACGGGCACGTCTTGGAGTTCAGGGGGGGTGATGCCGGCCACTGGGTGTACATGCACAAAGGCGAGGAGAAGTACAACTCCTACACCCGGGACCACCAGAAATCCGGCTCGCATCAGTTCTGCCAATCTTTCGCCCTGCTGGGGGCGTGTGCGTCCAGTGCTGCGGAAGGCCAGCTCCATAAGCGGGGCAAAACCATGGGAAGCCTTTTCGAGGCTTTGAAGCCCGGAGCCGCCAACCACGGCGCAAACATCCGAGTTGTTGTCACACTGTGGGATGACTACTTCCAGGCCGTTGAAGCAGATGGCTCGGAGGTGAAGGAGTGGTTCTTCAATTGCGTCAACGAGGTCAACGACTATCTACTTGAATCGCAAGAGGAGAAGCCTGGACGGAAGACGCTTAATTCGAGCGTCAAGATGAAGCCCATTGCAGAGAAGGGTGTGCAGATCACGATGAAGCTGCTGCGTGAGAAGCTCAAGGACATCTCCCAAAATGCAGATCTCATCGCCAAGTTCGTCTGAGCTTCGAGCCGGCCCGGCGCGGAATCTCTGTGGGGAGACCCAACTTCCCAAACAGCGTCGCGCTGTTGTGAGATGGCCATTCCGGACGGGCTATAGTACTCACTCGTCGGGGGCCACTGGGCTTGCCTGCAACACTTGAAGACACTTAGGCTGTTTTCTGTTCGCGCCGCCCTCAGAAGTAGGGATGGTGTCGTGTCATTTTAAACCCCCCAGAGTTCCTTCGCGCCGCCCTCAATAGAAGGAAGGCGCCGGGAGCTCCAGGGTGTTTTTGAATCATGGGTTCCCCTACTACCCCCCGCTATACTACCCCCCCCTGGGTTCCCCCCATAATTAAGGTTCTTTAGGGATAATTGAGCTTAAAAAAGGTTATTTAAGGGGTGAGGGGGGGTAGTAGGGAAGCCCATGACTTTAGGGTGTCTTTACAAGGCTCCCTGATTCTGCCTTCTTCCAGGAAGGGCCACCAGCGCCTGTCGAGTACACAACCTCGCCAAGCCCCGGATCGGCATTACATGGTTCAGAAGGCCCTAAGTGCAGTGTGGAGCTTGGGGTTTGGGGTACATAAACCCTGAACCCTAAACCCTAAACCCTAAACCCTAAGCCCCGAGCCCTAAACCCTAAACCCTAAACCCTATAGGGTTCAGGGTTTAGGGCTCAAGGCCCAGAGCGAAAAAAAAGCCCAAGCCGGCATTGGCCCAGGCATCAAGTGCAGACGCGAGTCTCCAAGGCACCGGCCCTCTCTTCTGGGCTGCTGGAGCTTAGACCTGCGGGTTCTTCGTAAGGAACGAGGGCATGACGTACCCTATATTGTTGCACCCTGTTTAGTGTGTGGCCCTCCCCCTCCCCTTAAGGACAGTCGAAGCTGGTTTTCGCCTTGGTTATAGCAGTCCACGGGACTTTTCTTACGACACCCGGACGATTTGACTTTATTGCGGACCCCCCCAAACAGTCAGGGTGTCCTGACCAGCCTGGGAAATTGACTTTATTCAGGAGGCCCCTACTAAGTAGAGTAGAACATGATAATCCCTTACAGGATATGTACCGATACATATATGTACATATATGTATATACATATATATGCATATATATATATATAGGCGATGTAATATATATATATATACACACAAGGCGATGTAAGGTACCTACTTCCCTCATTCCCTACTAGGAGCCAGTAGGTGAAGCAGTACGCAACCCCATAAGACAGTAGTATTCCGTATGTCTCCCTACGATGGGAACCCTTAACGTAAGGTGCCAAAATGAGGCAGCAAGCTTGCGTAATGCTGTATGTAAGGAAAGAAGCAAGGAAGTTATCCTAACGATGAACCCTGAACCCTGAACCCTAAACCCTAAACCCTAAACCCTAAACCCTGAACCCTGAACCCTGAACCCTGAACCCTAAACCTTTAATCTCCCTGACAGCGGTGCCGGACTTCTGCAGTGGGGAGGTGTCGTTGCGCTGCTGGAGCAATTTGGAGCCCTAAGCCCTAAGCCCTAAGCCCTAAGCCCTAAGCCCTAAGCCCTAAGCCCTAAGCCCTAAGCCCTAAGCCCTAAGCCCTAAGCCCTAAGCCCTAAACCCTAAACCCTACAAATCCAAAAGCTGGAGGGTTTTGGCCTTACTCGAACCTTATAGGTGTAGCGCACACTCGACCCCAGATCGTATGCCTGGGGTGGCTCGTGACCCCCCCCCCCCGCCCCCCAGCCCCTGACCCTAAACCCTAAACCCTAAACCCCAAACCCTAAACCCCCTAAACCCCCTAAACCCCCTAAACCCCCTAAACCCCCTAAACCCCCTAAACCCCCTAAACCCCCTAAACCCCCTAACCCCCTAAACCCCCTAAACCCCCTAAACCCCCTAAACCCCCTAAACCCCCTAAACCCCCTAAACCTCCTAATTCCCTAAACCCCCTAAACCCCCTAAACCCCCTAAACCCCCTAAACCCCTAAACCCCCTAAACCCCTAAACCCCCAACCCCCTAAACCCCCGAACCCCCCTAAACCCCCTAAACCCCCTAAACCCCCGAAACCCCCTAAACCCCTAAACCCCCCTAAACCCTAAACCCCAAACCCTAAACCCTAAGCCCTAAACCCTAAACCTCAAACCCCCCAAAACCCTAAACCCCAAACCCTAAACCCTAAACCCTAAGCCCTAAACCCCAACCCTAAACCCCAAACCCCAAACCCTAAACCCCAAACCCTAAACCCCAAATCCCCCTAAGCCCTCGTGCGCGCAGGGGCCCTACCTGGATGCCACCACCGGCTTCTCGCCTGGCGCCCAAAGAGGTCTAGGGGTGGGGGAGTTAGGGTTTAGGGTTTAGGGTTTAGGGTCTAGGGTCGAGGGTTTAGGGTTTAGGGTTTAGGTTTTTAGGGTTTAGGGTTTAGGGTTTAGGTTTTAGGGTATTGCAATTATACGATAGTCACCCCCAAAACGCCTGTTCTACTTATTCAAGCCCCTACATGAGGGGTGCTGGAGTTGCAGCATAAAGGGTGTAGGGCATATGGGGTTTGGGGTCTAGGGTTTAGGGTTTTGGGTCTTAGGGGTTTAGGGTTCAGGGTGTGGGGTTTAGGGTTTAGTTAGGGTCTTGAATCTATGGGGTTTAGGGTTTAGTAGGGTGGTGTGAGAGTTGGAAAGGAGCGGGGTTTGGGTTCTAGCCTGGTGGAGGAGCCATGAGCCCTCAGCCCGGGATCTTAAGGGCTTCGGGTTTAGGTTCTTAGGGTTTAGGGTTTAGGGTTTAGGGTCTTAGGGTTTAGGGTTTAGGGTTTGGAGATGTTGTACAGGGTTTGGGCCCCAATGTTTTGACCGAAAGTTTTAAGCGAAAGTTTTGAGCGAAAGCTTTTATTTTAGAACCTAATTTGTTCTTTTTTGGGGCCTCCCAGCCCTGGCTGGCCACCTAAAACTCTTTTGGTGGGAAGGCCCTTAAGTCAATTGAGCAATTTGGCCTACCAGGCGCTGTGGATGCATTTACTTAAGCTCTGCTTGTCAGCTGTTTAGACAATTAGGGTTAGGGTTTAGGGTTTAGGGTTTAGGGTTTAGGGTTTAGGGTTTAGGGTTTAGGGTTTAGGGTTTAGGGTTTAGGGTTTAGCGTTTAGGGTTTAGGGTTGAGGGTCTACATCAACAAGCCCCGAATCCCGGACTCCCCTGAGTTCCAGGGTTTGGGGTTTCGGGTGCCTCGGGCTGTGAGTTGCAGGTGGAAGTTCGGCTGGTCTTGTCTGGGATTTAGGGTTTGGGGTTTAGAGTTTAGGGTTTGGGGTTTAGGGTTTAGGGTTTAGGGTTTGGGGTTTAGGGTTTAGGGTTTGGGGTTTGGGGTTTGGGGTTTAGGGTGGTCAGAATGAAGAATTCCGCCCCAGCTTGGGGCACGTAATTCCCCTGCTTAGATCCTACACGCTTTCCAGCCCCGAAGCTCCTGACCACTGAAAGCCTGTTTAGGGTTTAGGGTTTAGGGTTTAGAGTTTAGGGTTCAGGGTTCAGGGTTTAGGGCTTAGGGTTTAGTTTTTGGGGTTAATGATTCTAGAGTTTAGGTTTGAAGGTGTGGACCTCCCTTGAATCCCTGAACTCTGGCACCTACGGGGCCCTTAAACCCCAAAACCCTCATCCCCGAAACCCCAAAACCCTATCATTCTAAACCCTAAGCCCCAAACCCTTGATCCTAAACCCTGTACAGTAACCCCAAGCGCTAAACCCTAAACCCTAAACCCTAAACCCTAAACCCTAAACCCTAAACCCTAAACCCTAAACCCTAAACCCTAAACCCTAAACCCTAAACCCTAAACTGCAGTCCTAAGGCCGTCGGTTGCCAGGCTTGGCGTCCGAGATGAGGGGCCTGGGGCACTTCGGGGCTTCAGGGGTTGTTGGGGTTTAGGGTTGAGGGTTTAGGGTTTAGGGTTTAGGGTTGAGGGTTTATGGTTCTGAAGGAATATGAGTTAGTAGTGTAAATTATATGACCCCAATTTAGGATTCATTCAGTCCCCAAAAAGACGAGACATTTCGTTGGGTTCTTTTTGCGGGTGGGAACCCGGCGGCCGGTGTTGTAAGATGTTTAGGGTTTAGGGTTTAGGGTTTAGGGTTTAGGGTTTAGGGGATTGCTGTGTGCCCGGAAGCAACCCTCAGACACCCCTAAGGGCGCCGTGGCCTCCAAACTCTATTCACTTGGCACAGGCCTCAACCCAAGACCCTAAACCCAACCTCAAAAAGCTCCTGGCCACTCCAACCCAAAACCCTAAACCCCTAAACCCCTCAACCCCTCAACCCCTAAACCCCTAAACCCCTAAACCCCTAAACCCCTAAACCCCTAAACCCCTAAACCCCTAACCCCTAAACCCCTAAACCCCTAAACCCCTAAACCCCTAAACCCCTAAACCCCTAAACCCCTAAACCCCTAAACCCCTAAACCCCTAAACCCCTAAACCCCTAAACGCAACCTCAAAAAGATCCTGGGCGCTCCGCAGGGCCAGCGTGGAGAGGCCGCGTTTCTCGGTCCCGTCCAATGTGGAGGCCCCATTTCTCGCTGGTTCGGGTTAGGGTTTAGGGTTTAGGGTTTAGCGTTTAGGGTTTAGGGTTTAGGGTTTAGGGGTCTAGGGTTTAGGGTTTAAGGTTTAGGGTTTCGGGTTTAGGGTTTAGGGTTCAGGAATTCGAGTTTAAGGTTTAGGGTTCCAGGATTCAGGGTTATAGGTTGGGATGTTCCCCCTTCTACTAACAGTCCTTAATGGGGATGATCGTACCCCCTAGATTGATCCCTGTTGAGGACTGTTAGTATAACGGGGAAACTTCCCAAACTTTGCTTGCAGGTTTCGTTTGTGAGAAGCCTGGGGCATGGGTGTTGGGAGCTGGCGGTTTGGGGTACCAGCAGGGGCTTAAAGCAATAGAGTTTTGCGTTTCGGGGGGGGGGGGGGGGGGAGGTTATTCTAGTAGAACCCTAAACCCTAAACCCTAAACCCTAAACCCTAAACCCTAAACCCTAAACCCTAAACCCTAAACCCTAAACCCTAAACCCTGCCGTTTAAATGAAAAATCTTCGGAACTCTTCCGACCCCTGCGGTAGGGTCCCCATGGGGAGTAAAGGTTCTTACCCTAAACCCTACTGTAAGTCTAAACCCCAAACCCCAAACCCCAAACCCTAAACCCTAAACCCTAAACCCTAAACCCTAAACCCTAAACCCTAAACCCTAAACCCTAAACCCTAAACCCCAAACCCTAAACCCTAAACCCTAAACCCTAAACCCTAAACCCCTAAGAATCCTAAGCCCTGAACCCTGAACCCTAAACCTCCCTCAAGAGTTCCTCCAAACCCTGGAAGCCCCCAGCTGAGCTTGGAAATCGACTGCCAGGCACCACCCCTGCAACAGCGGCTCCCTTTTCCGCAGGTTGCGGAGGGAGGAGGGTTAGGGTTCAGGGTTCGGGGTTAAGGGTTGCGGGGTTGAGGGCTTAGAGTTTTCGGGTTCCCTAAACCCTAAACCCTAAACCCTAAACCCTAAACCCTAAACCCCAAACCCCAAACCCCAAACCCTAAACCCTTAAACCCGTGTAGGGTTCGGGGTGAGGGTTTTTTGGGGGTTTCAGGGGCCTTGGGCTTCGCAAGCCGCAGTTGGGCCCGAGGAGTGACACGACAACTGAGCGAGCGGCGTCCATTTCAGGGTTTAGGGTTTAGGGGTTTAGGGGTTTAGGGTTTAGGGTTTAGGGTTTTAGGGGTTTAGGGGTTTAGGGTTTAGGGTTTAGGGTTTAGGGTTTAGGGTTTAGGGTTTAGGGTTTAGGGTTTAGGGTTTAGGGTTTAGGGTTTAGGGCCCTGTCCAAGTACCTTGAGACCAAATGAACCCTGAAATTGGGGGTCATATGCCCTTTACGACTATGAAGCCTAAACCCTTTTGGGGTGACTTGTGCCACTTTACCTTTTTCTGAGGAAGCAAAAATGATCATGTTTAAATAGCACCCCAAGAATGGTGCAGGTAAGGTTTATCCCAAGTCAACCCGATTTGGTTTGCCAGGGTGGCAAACTGCAAGGGCGGCAACGTAGCGTTTGGGGGGGTCTCTTCACAAATCCATAGCGCTGATGGACAAAAACCTGCATTACCCATTAAATGGAATAGACCATAATCCCCATAGCTTAGGGTCCTTAAGGTCATGCAGGATTTTGTCCATCAGTAGCGCCGGAAGCCTGAAATCGAAGCCCCCGGCATCCCCCAGAGCCCTCAGCCCCAAAGACCGCAACCCCAACAGTAGGTTTAGGGTTTGGGGTTTAGGGTTTGGGGTTTAGGGTTTAGGGTTTAGGGTTTAGGGTTTAGGGTTCTAACAGTTCCCTGCCCTTTTGTCGTAAAAGCGCCGGCCAGGCTCCCCGAACGATTCCTCGAGAGGAGGTGCAGAGAGATTTTTTTTTTTTGGGGGGGGGGGGGGGTACATAGGGTTTAGCCTGTAGGATTTAGGGTTTAGTGTCGAGTTTGTTTTGTTTGGCTTTGGACTTCAGGAGGATGGTTTTGTGCATGGTGCGGGGCTTGAAGGGCTTTGGAGGTTCTGGCTTTTGGGGCTTTCGTTGTTTTTGTTGCGGGTGCGTTCGGCGGGAACCCTTCGGCCCTAAACCCTAAACCCTAAACCCTAAACCCTAAACCCTAAACCGTAAACCGTAAACCCTAAACCCTAAACCCTAAACCCTAAAGGCTTCGCCGGACCTAAAGCCTGGGCTCAGGAATCAGGGTTTTGGGGTTTAGTGGTTCAAGGGCCCTGAGGGGCCCCAAACGCCCCTAAGGCCTCCGAGCCCCTCAAAACCCCCGTAAGCCCCTCTAAACCCCTCTAAACCCGAAGCCCCTAAACCCCTAAGCCTTAAACCAGCCCCCCCGAGACACCCAATAAACCTGAAGCCCCACACAAGTCCGACCCCCACTACGCTTCCCCCATAAAACCCTAAACCCTAAACCCTAAACCCTAAACCCTAAACCCTAAACCCTAAACCCTAAACCCTTAACCCTAAACCCTAAACCCGAAACCCGAAACCCTAAACCCTAAACCCTAAACCCTAAACCCTAAACCCATACAAAAATCACCTGGTAACCAGATGGCACCAGCCACGCGAGCCTCGCTCACGAGGGAGGACTCCCCCAGGGTTTGGGTTTAGGGTTTAGGGTTTAGGGTTTAGGGTTTAGGGTTTAGGGTTTAGGGTTTAGGGTTTAGGGTATAGGGTTTAGGGTTTAGGGTGGGGTCTGACAGTTCTAGGGCTTGCGGGGGTTTAGGGTTTCAGGGCTTCGGGTTTAGGATTTAGGGTGCGGGGTGTAGGAGGTTTAAGATTGGGAGGGTTTAGGTTTGCGGTGTTTCTGGCTGAAGGTTTCACGTGCGCTGAACTCTACACCCTCAACACCTACAAGAATGGTGTGTTTGTGGCACGGTCAAGTAACTGAAGCTTCGGGTTTAGGGTTTAAGGGTATTGAGGGTTTGGGGTTTAGGGTTTAGGGTTTAGGATTTAGGGTTTAGGGTTTAGGGTTATTCTGTTTTCTGTCAGGTCTCCTCTAGCTTGGCGACTTTTCGGCTTGTTCAAGCGAAGCTTCTTGGGGTGCGTGCTTCGGTATGCCTCGGGCCAGGTCGCCCCAATCCCAAGCACCCCTAAACTCTCGACCCGAAACGGCTGAACCCTCAACCCTCAACCCTCAACCCTCAACCCTCAACCCTCAACCCTAAACCCGAAACCCTAAACCCTAAACCCTGAACCCTAAACCCTAAACCCTAAACGCTAAACTCTATACCCTACAAGCCCCAAACCGTAGATTCGCTAAACGCCCCCCCCACAACCCCTATCAACCCAATCAGACCTCAAACCTCCCGCCAGGAGGGTGACATGTACGGCGAGGCCCAGGTGCCCCCCACAGGGGGTTCTGGGGGAGCTTCGATTCAAGGGCCAAGCCATGTTTAGGGTTTAGGGTTTAGGGTTTAGGGTTTTAGGTTTAGGGTTTAGGGTTTTAGGGTTTAGGGTTTAGGGTTTAGGGTTTAGGGTTTAGGGTTTAGGGTTTAGTGACGCCCTAAATCTAAGGGCAAATGTGGCCCTCACCTTTCCAAGAGGGTTCTTGGGCCTGTTCTAGGGTATAGAAGGGTATCCGCCCTAAACTCACGACTTCATGTAGTCACCTTCAGACCCGAAACCCTAGACCCTCAACCCCTAGACCCGGCTCCATGTACTCCACGTCTTGCGTGGCTCAGGATCGACGAGGGCCTCCGGTTGGGGCTTAAGGGTTTAGGGTCTGGGGGGGTTGCAGGGTTTCGGGATTCGGGGTTTTGGGGTCGTCTGTTTCGAACCAGCCGGCCAAGGTGGCGGTGACCACACGGCCCGGGGCCCTTAGCAGCAGGGAAAGGTCCAGGCGAAGAAGCCTCAAACGGTTTAGGGTTTAGGGTTTAGGGTTTAGGGTTTAGGGTTTAGGGTTTAGGGTTTAGGGTTTAGGGTTTAGGGTTTAGGGTTTAGGGTTTAGGGGCCTGGGGGGAGGAAAATTCTCGGGCTTGAGGGTGTGCATGGCTAAAGGAGATTGCAGCAAACTTCCGGCGCGGTTCGTGTGCACAGCTGGGCTGACGGGGGGGGGAGGGGGGTGAACGTAGGAACATGGCAGGGTTTCAGGTCCCTCAGAGGGTTTCGACCCTGGGCTTTGTGAGACTTGTGCCGTAGAGGGAGGGTGGAGCACTGTTGGGTTCAGTGCTTGGGGTTTGGGGGGAGAGAGAGAGAGAGAGAGAGAGAGAGAGAGAGAGAGAGATAAATCCTAAACCCTAAACCCCAAACCCCAAACCCTAAACCCCAAACCCTAAACCCCAAACCCTAAACCCTAAACCCTAAACCCTAAACCCCTAAAGAGATGTGAAGGGAAAGGGAGTGCTTGAGGAGCTGCAGAGTGGCTGCCAGGGCAGAGCATGAGGCTCAGGGTTGAGACTTAGTTGGCCTTGGGTCTGCTTTAGGGGTGTTTAGGGGGTCTGAGAGGTTCGAGGTGAGGGGCCTACGAGGGGTAGAAGCTTCAGGAAGCTTCAGGTTGGAGGTGAGGGGCCTATTAGGGTTTAGGGTTTAGGGTTTAGGGTTTAGGGTTTCAGGGTGTAGGGCTTTCAGAGTTTAGGGCTGTAGCTGTCGGGGGCTCCCTAAACCCTCAAAGGGCACAGAGGGGCCCACGTCGTCGCCGCCCGACCGGTGTGGCTTCACGCGCGCGCGCGCGACAGAACTTTTTGGTACAGAAGCTCATTCAGCCTCCAGCCAAATACCCGACCGTATACCACCCAAAAAACCCTCGAAACCGCCAAGAACCCTTGAGTCCTTTCTCAAGCCAAGAGTTCCCCTTCCGATTCCCGCACCCAGCAAGAATCCTATAGTGACCACCGCGAACATCAGGAAAAAAATGACAAACCCAAAATCCTAAGCCCTAAACCCTAAACCCCAAAACCCTAAAACCCTCAACTCAACCCAGAAACCGCAAAAGACCTGTCCGAATTCGCATTCCGTTGCCTGGCCTGCCTCGGGGAGCGCTCTCCTGGTGCCAGGCGGGTAAACCCTGAACCCTGAACCCTAAACCCTAAACCCTAAACCCTAAACCCTAAACCCTAAACCCTAAACCCTAAGCCCTAAACCCTAAACCCTAAACCCTAAACCCTAAACCCTTGCGGTTTAGGGTTTAGGGGTAGCGAGGCTCTTAGGGTTTAGGGTTTCAGGGTTTAGGGTGCAGGGTGACCCTAAGCCCCAAACCCTAAAAACCCCTAAAGTCCCTAAACGCCCTGAAGAACCCCGAAGCTCTAAGCTCCCAAAAGCCCTAAAACCACCAAGAATTCAACAACCCTTAATTAAGCTCAAGCCCCAAGCCCCGCAAAACCCTTAAGCTCAAGACTTTCAAAACCCCCCAAATCAACCCAAAACCCCAAACCCCACGCCCCAGGCAGCTCTAAACCCTCAACCCTCAACTACCCTCAACCCTCAACCCTAAATAAACCCTCAACCCGAAACCCTAAACCCTAAACCCTAAACCCCAAACCCGAGACACCCCCAAATGAGCCAGGCAGCATCTGCATCATGTTCTCCGCGCTCGAGCCCTGTGCGGCCTACGACCTCCGGGCGTCAGCGCCTGCCCTGGAGGTGACTTTGGGCGCCTCGGGTTCGTAGGCGGTTCGGGATTAGGGTTTAGGGTTTAGGGTTTAGGGTTTAGGGTTTAGGGTTTAGGGTTTAGGGTTTAGGGTTTAGGGTTAGGGGTTCGTAGGATTTTTGAGCCTCGGGTTCGTAGGATTCTTTTGGGGGATGCTGGTTTTACAGAAAGGTTTACAGGGTGTTTATGTACATTTCCAGGACTTTTAATTGAATTTTTGATTTTTGTAAGTTTTTTTGTTGGGCTGTTGGGCTTCGGGTCAAATTACACGAGGAGTTCAGCAGAGTTTGTGAATAGGCCTTCTTCGGGTTTCAACTCCAGAAGCCCCAAACTCCCGAACCCTGAAAGGGGTTTAGGGTTTAGGGTTTAGGGTTTAGGGTTTAGGGTTTAGGAGCCTTAAACGAAGCCCTCCGTCGCCAACACTCGGACGCGCCAGGCTCCACCCCACGTGGCGAGCGAGGGAGGCGCGATCCTTTGGGGTGGTTTGTGGCCTTAGGCCTTAGGGTTTAGGGTTTAGGGTTTAGGGTTTAGGGTTTAGGGTTTAGGCTTTAGGCTTTAGGGTTTAGGGTTTAGGGTGTTTTGGGCATTGGGCTTTGGGCTTTGGGCTTAGGGCTTAGGGCTTCTTGTGGCTTCTGTGAAGGCGCCCAGAAGCAACACCAAGAATGCTACTAGTATCCCCCTAAACCCTAAACCCTAAACCCTAAACCCTAAACCCTAAACCCTAAACCCTAAACCCTAAACCCTAAACCCTAAACCCTAAACCCTAAACCCTAACCCTGAACCCTGAACCCTGAACCCTGAACCCTGAACCCTGAACCCTGAACCCTGAACCCTGAACCCTGAACCCTGAACCCTGAACCCTGAACCCTAGATGATCAGCCATCTTGACCCCGAAGCAGACCCGCGACGTTTCGAGAACCCTGAGTGACAACAGGATGGAAACCCTCAGCAAACCCGAAACCCTAAACCCTAGGTTTTAAAACCCGAACCTCCAAAGAACCCTAAACTCAAATGTCTAAAAGCGGCCGTCGGCTATGGAAAGCCACGCAGATCCAGGAGACGAGTACAGCCTGCGCGATGATTGCGCCTCGGGCACACTAAACGTTAGGGTTTTTTTGTGTTTCAAGCTCTGCACCCTACTAGAGGGGTCGGAAGAAGCGGAAGAAGCACTCACGGTTTTCCCTTGTGGTCCCTGTATAATTACGCTACAATGCCCCCCGCCTCCCCCCCAAAAAAAGGAACATAAAAAACAAAGAAGAACAAAAAACCTATAGAAGATATTCCGGCCCCTGTCTTACGCCCCAACCCCTCTCAGCCTGGACTTATCGCTTAACAGATGCCCTGATAAAGCCTAAACCCTAAACCCTAAACCCTAAACCCTAAACCCTAAACCCTAAACCCTAAACCCTAAACCCTAAATCCTAAACCCTAAACCCTAAACCCTAAACCCTAAACCCTAAACATATGCCCTGATAAAGCCCGCCCTGCAGGGGCCCCTCCTTCTGAATACCTGGTGCTCAACGCTGCTAATCCCTAAGCCCTCCGCCCTAAGCCCAAAGCCCTACAACCCCCAAACCCCTAAAACCCTAAATCCCCCCACAACCCTAAACCCCCTAATATCCTAAACCCCCTAAATCCCTAGACCCTACTGCACGGGTTTCTGCGCCTTGCTTCGTCTATATCCTGGCAAGCTGGTGCCTAAACCCTCCCCCCTAAAAGGCTCCCAACCCTACAAGGCTCTCAACCCTATCCCAAAACCCTGTTCCCCTCTTGCCCTCAATCCGCAAAGGCCCTGAGCCCTGAGTTTTTCTCAACCCCAAAAGCCCTGAACCCCTTATTAACACCCTGAAGCCCTAAAAGCCCTGAACCCTAAAGCTTTCAACCCTAAACCCTAAAACCTAAACCCTAAACCCTAAACCCTAAACCCTAAACCCTAAACCCTAAACCCTAAACCCCTAAACCCTGAACGGTTCAACCCCACGGCTCTCAATCCAGGTACAGCAGCGCAGGAGCGACGTCCTCAGCTGCTGATCCGGGCCTTGGGCGTGGGGGGGAGCACGGGCTTGGGGGTTTCGGGTTTAGGGCTTAGGGTTTAGGGTTTAGGGTTTAGGGTTTAGGGTTTAGGGTTTAGGGCTTAGGGGCTTCAGGACTTCGGCCTCCAGGGTGTCAGGGTTTTCAGGCTCAACCCGCCAGCTTGAAGCCCTAAACTTGGGATGCTCCCCCTGATACTATAGCAGTCCTTAATAGGGATAGTAGGGTTTTAGGGTTTCGGGTTTAGGGTTTAGGGTTTAAGGGTTTAGGGTTTAATAGGGATTCTAATAGGGGGCACTATGATCCCCGATGAAGGACTGTCAGTATACGGGCGGAGCATCCCAACCCGAAACTCCCACCGTCAGCCTGAGCTCCAAGTAAGGACTCAACCCCGGGACCGATCATCGTGATTTGAGCCCCAACTTTCCCCCTAGGGTTTAGGGTTTAGGGTTTAGGGTTTATAGAAATTATATAGGGTTTGTGTCCGGAGTTTTGGGCGGGTTTTGGGCGGGTTTTGGGCGGGTTTTGGGCGAAAGTTTTGGGCGAAAGTTTTGGGCGAAAGTTTTGGGCGAAAGTTTTGGGCGAAGATTTGGGGCGAAAGTTTTGTGCGAAAGTTTTGAGCGAATTTTCTTTTTTGGGTAGAAACTTTTCAGGGTTTGTGTCCGGAGAATTGATAGAAATTGTATAGGGTTTGTGTCCGGAGTTTTGGGCGGGTTTTGGGTGGGTTTTGGGCGAAAGTTTTGGGCGGGTTTTGGGCGAAAGTTTTGGGCGGGTTTTGAGCGAGTTTTCTTTTTTGCTTTAGGCGGGTTTTGGGCGGGTTTTGGGCGAAAGTTTTGGGCGGGTTTTGGGCGAAAGTTTTGGGCGAGTTTTCTTTTTTGCTTTCGTAGAAATTGTATAGTCCTGTCCGGAGTTTGGGGCGGGTTTTGGGCGGGTTTTGTATAGAAATTGTATAGGGTTCAGGTCCGGAGTTTTGAGCGAAAGTTTTGGGCGAAAGTTTTATGTTTTGCTTGCCCTTGTAAGTTGAAAATTGTGAGGCCTCTTAAGGCCTTTGAAGCCTTGTTTAAGTTGAAATTTTGGGCCTCTGAAGGCTTTTGAAGCCTTGGTCAAGTAAGTCGACTATTTTGCAGCCAAGGGCGTTTTGGATCACTTTACTTAGATGGTTTTTGGAATTTTGTTCGGGGAAGGGGCTGTAAGCTCAGAATCATATCACATACAATTTCTATTTATCCGGGTCTTGAGGGTTTTGGGTTTAGGGTTTAGGGTCTTTCCCCCTATCAAACCCTAAACCCTAAACCCTTACCCTACACCCTAAAGCCCTCCTTAAAACCCCGAAAAAACCAGAAACCCACACCCAAAACTCTAGAGTAGGGTTTAGGTTTAGGGTTTAGGGTTTAGGGTTTAGGGTTTAGGGTTTAGGGTTTAGGGTTTAGGGTTTAGGGTTTAGGGTTCCTTCAGGGGCAACTGCTCGCTCTTCCCTTCGCCGGACGCGCAGGGCTCCGAGGAGGCCGCCTGCTTCTTCTTGTGGGATCCTGGGGGGTTGGTTTAGGGTTTAGGGTTTAGGGTTTAGGGTTTAGGGTTTAGGGTTTAGGGTTTAGGGTTTAGGGTTTAGGGTTTAGGGTTTAGGGTTCAGGGTTCAGGGTTTTAGGTTTGAGGTTTAGGGTTTTGGGTTTGTACTTCCTTTTTTTGTCGCGGGGGGGGGGGACTTTCTGGGTTTTGTACGGCTTTCTGGCCCTCAAGGTGTAGGGTTTTAAGGTTTTTAGGGCAAAGGGTGTTTAGGGGTTCAGGGTTTAGGGTTTAGGGTTTAGGGTTAATTCTTACTATCGGGTTTGGCTTGTTTCGGGGTTCAGGGCATCCGGTGGTTTTGAAACCCTCCTGCGGGAGAAGTGTACGGAGCGAGTACTAGAGGCGCTGCGAGCGCCCTCCGAAAAGAACACCCTAAACCCTAAACCCTACAGTAAACCCTAAACCCTAAACCCTAAACCCTAAACTCTAAACCCTAAACCCTAAACCCTAAACCCTAAACCCTAAACCCTAAACCCTAAACCCTAAGCCCAACACCCGAATGAGTCGCCGCTCGAACCCCTTGGGGGGTGGGAAGGCCGGACGCGCCGACTTCTTGGGGTGCCCTGGTGCCGGAAGGGTTTAGGGTTTAGGGTTTAGGGTTTAGGGTTTAGGGTTTAGGGTTTAGGGTTACGGATTAGGGTTTCGGGTTTAGGGTTGAGGGTTTAGGGTTTAAGGTTTAAGGTGTTTTTTGCGTTGTTCAAAGGGTCTTCTGATTTTTAGGGGGTCTTGTGGGTCGTTGGGCTTCATGGCGCTTAGGGTTCTTTGAGTTTTTAGGCTTTCGGTTTTTTAGGGTTTTAGGGTTGCTTGCGGGTTTCAGAGTTGTTTTAGGGGTCTTTGGGCTTTCCGTTCATTTTTTGTTGGTTCCAGTTCTTCCCTTGCTTGGGGGCTGTACGCCTTTTGGCTGTTTGGTGGTTTACGGTGTTTGAGGATCTTTGCCATTTATCAGTTATTTTTTTTTTGGGGGGGGGAGGGGGGGTTCTCAAGGTTTTTTTTCGGTGATTGAAAGTTTTTGAACTCCAGGCTTTAGGGCCTCAGGTCCTTAGGTTCCTTGTTTTGGGGTTGAGGCTTTAGGTTTTTTTTTGGGCGGCTCCTTCCTCCCCTGAAGGGTCCTGTATGTCCTAGGGCCCCCCTAAAGGAATCCTAACTTATAGGGTTCTTAAGGGAGGGGGGTACCCAGAGAACCTTGAAAAACCTTAGGGAGCCTTAGGGAGTAGTGGGGAGTAAAAGGGAACCTTAGGTTACATACCTCCCTTAAGAACACTAGAACTAACTCTCTCGAACCTTAGGTTACATACCTCCCTTAAAGAACACGAGAACTAACTCTCTCGGTCTGCACTGCGTGAGTCTGGGCTGTAATCCAAGGAGGCTGCACCACCTGAAGAAGATGCTCAGCACCCTTGGCTGCCATGTGGGGGTGTTTTAGGGAAGGTTCCTGGTAGCTAGCAAGTAGGGTAAACTAGCTAGGTAGGCCGCTTTTGGGGGCCACTTTTTTTAAGGGCCACCTTGGACAAAAGAGCCCCTCCAAGATGGGTGCACCTAACGAACAAAACCCACATCCAACTTCTACACCCCTCTAAATCAACCCTGCCAGAAGGAGAGGTCGAAGTAGCCCTAAACCCGAAACTCCCCTTGCTCGCCAGGTCTTAGCCCTAGCATTCCCAAAAGCAAACTCGAAGCTGCGCTTGTAGCATTGGGGCTTCTGGCGAGTCCTGGACCCTGATGCTTGATTCTTTGTCGGTTGCTTTCGTCCTTTCTGCGTGTCCCTTCCAGGGGTCCCTAAACCCTAAACCCTAAACCCTAAACCCTAAACCCTAAACCCTAAACCCTAAACCCTAAACCCTAAACCCTAAACTCCAAACCCCAAACCGTAAACCCCGAACCCTAAACCCTAAACCCCAAACCCTAAACCCTAACCCCGCGCATGCCGCAAGGAATGTCGGCAACCGGAGATCCCGTGTCGGCGCTCGGGCCGATTTCGGTAGCACTGAGTCGCTCCGGGGTGGGGCTAGGGTTTAGGGTTGAGGGTTCAGGGTTTAGGCTGATTAGGGCTTAGGGTTTGGGGCTCAGGGTTTTAGGTTCAAGGTTCAGAGTTGCAGTTCAGGGCGAGGTCGTTTGTGGCCGCTGAGCTCAATGCTTCGAGACTGGATGTATAGGGTTTAGGGTTTAGGGTTTAGGGTTAGGGTTTAGGGTTTAGGGTTTACCCTAAACAGTAAACCCAAGCCCTCTCAGCCCCACCCCCCAAACCCTCAAATCGCTACATGTCGGGCTGAAACGTTCAAGCCTCGGGGGTCCTGCGGTCCCTAACCCCCCCCTCTCCCCCGAAAAAAACCAAGTACCCAAAATTAAGTGAAAGAAATGCATCTTTCCGTAGGGTTTAGGGTTTAGGGTTTAGGGTTTAGGGTTTAGGGTTTAGGGTTTAGGGTTTAGGGTTTAGGGTTTGGTTGAGGGCTTTGGGCTGTAGGGCCCTAAGCCCACGTCAACCCTGAACCCTAAACCCTAAGCCTTAAGCCGCCGCAGGTGCTCATCCACAAAGTGGGTCCACTACTGGCCTCTCGGCGAGGGAGGGTTCCGGGGCCCTTTGATTACTGGAAGGCATAGGACGTAGTAGGGTTTAAGGTTGAGGGTTGAGGGACTTTCTTACGAGGTGAGGTTAGACTAGGTCCCACGACTTACAATCCCCTTTCCCCGACTACAAGTTGGCCTTCTAGCCGGTAAAAGCTATCCGCAGAACCTTCAAAAACCCCCGAACCCTCAGCTCTACGCTCGGGTTTCAGGGTGTCGGGGTTCTGCAAGGCAGGAAGCAGCCTCCTAGACCCTGAACGCGTAAAGCCCCCAAATACGGTCTGAACCCAAACCCTTCGACCCTACACCCCGCGTTTTTCCAGAAAAAATAGGAACAAAGCACTTGGCGGAGACCCCAGTGGACGAAACCCCCAAAGTTTTTGGACCTCAAGGCCCTGCGCACACGAAGCCCTGAATCCTCAAACCCTAAACCCTAAAAACCCCAAACCCTGAACCCTAAACCCTAAACCCGAAACCCTAAACCCTAAACCCTCAACCCTGAACCCTGAACCCTGAACCATTAGACCCCACATCCCAAACCTAAACCCTTAACCCTTAAACCCCACATCCTAAACCAAAAGCCCAGAACCCTCCCCTTCGCCCTAAACCCAAACCTAAAACCCAGAACCCTCCCCTTCCCCCCCTAAACCCCAAACCCCAAACCCCAAACCCCAAACCCCAAACCCTAAACCCTAAACCCCAAACCCGAAACCCTAAACCCTAAACCCTAAACCCTAAACCCTAAACCCTAAACCCTAAGGCCGCCCAAAAGCCTCAAGGTCCTCGACGACGGCCCCAGCCTTGAATCGACGCGAAGCCATGCAGCGACGCTGGAGGGTGGCGCTCCAGGCTGCCCCCTTTCGGGTTTAGGGTTTGGGGTTTGGGGTTTGGGGTTTAGGGTTTAGGGTTTGGGGTTTGGGGTTTTAAGGGTTTTTAGGGTTTAGGCACCTTTTTCGAAGGGGTGGGGGTTATGGATTTTGGGGTTTGGGGTTTGGGATTTTGGGTTTGGGGTGGGGCTCCCCAGGCTGTTTTTGGGCGTTTTGTGGTTTAGGGGTTTAGAACGGTGAAAAGGTGTTAGGGGGTTGGGGGTTTCGGTTCAGGGGTTGGGGCTTATGGGGTTTCGGATTTGGAGTCTAGGACACTGAAGTGGTTGAGGATTTAAGGCTCTTTGGGTTTTGCGGTGTAGGGTTTTTGGGTTTAGGGTTTAGGGTGGAGTATCCCTAAACCCTAAACCCTAAACCCTAAACCCTAAACCCTAAGCCCTAAACCCTAAACCCCAAAAGGGTTCAGGGGTTTGGGGGTTTCCGGGAAATTCAGGCGCTGCCTACGAGCAAAGCGAGTCGCAGCTCATGCTCGCGCCCCTGGATGCGGCTGTGGAGACGCCCCGGGCCTAAGCAGATGCATAACTAGAGAAATATATATATATATATATATGTATAATATATATATATATATATATATATATATATATGTTTGTACGTACGTACGTACGTACGTACGTACGTAGGTATGTATGTATGTATGTATGTATGTACGTATGTATGTATGTATGTATGTATGTATGTATGTATGTATGTATGTATGTATGCAATATACATGATGTATACTATAACATATACACACATATATATATATATATGTACACACCCACATATATGCATGTGTTTGTGTTAGTTAGCAGGATTCCCCTTTTTGGGCTTTGGGGTCCAGGGCTCTGGGAGCTTTTTGTTTTTTGATTTTTTTTTTACAGGGCTTATGGGTGAAGGGGGTGTCGGGGTTTAGTGAATCTAGGGTGTTTGCGGCGTAGTTTAGGACACCTGCAGGCCAAAAGAGGGGTTAAAGAATCGCACCTTAAGCGAAGCACCCGCAGCCCACATGCCCCACGCCCAAAGCCAAGCCCGAAACAATAAAAGCTTGAACGCAAACCACACTGAGGCACTTAACTTCACCCCAACCCAATATCCACAAACCCCCAAACCATCCTAAACCTAAACCCTAAACCCTAGACCCTAAACCCTAAGTCCCAAACCCTAGAAAGCCCCCAAAGCCCCAAAAAAGAGCCAAAAAGCCCAGGGTGCTGAGACAGCCGGCTGCACCACCGCCCGGGTTGCCGGCTCCCCCGTCGCTGCTGGGCCAGATATTGCTATTTTTATTTGCATGGTTTTAAAGAAGTTATTTTGTTTGTTAAAGTTTTGTGTTTTCATTTGTTTTGTTTTTGTCCGGCCTTTAGGGCTTTAGGGTTTGGCTTTGTGTTTTTCGCACGGTATTCATAAATTCCGGGACCTCGTCCTCATACATCCCTAAGCACTAAACCTCACGATGTTGCCCCTTATACTAACAGTCCGTAGTAGGGACTATAATAAGGGGTACGATAATCCCTATTAGGGACTGTTGCAAGGGGGAATATCCCAAACCTAAGGCCAAAACCATACATATGCAAGGGATAGTGGGTTTTTTGGGGGTAGGGGGCAGGGCTGGCGCTTCAGTTACGTAGCTGCCCTAAGCCCTAAACCTGGGTCCTAAACCCCTAAACCCCTAAACCCTAAAACCTAAAACCCTAGACTCTGAACCCCAAACTAGACCCTGAACCCTAGGCATCCAACACCAAGCTTTCAGCTGCGAAGCGGCGTCCCCGTTCAGCGAAAGCCCCAAACCTGACACCTTAATTGTACCTTAAACCCAAGCCCTCAAACACTTAAGCCAGACAGCTCAGACCCTAACCCTAAACCCTAAACCCCAAACCCCAAACCCTAAACCCCAAACCCGAAACCCTAAACCCTAAACCCTAAACCCCAAACCCTAAACCCTAAACCCTAAAACCCCTTTTCTCAGCGAGTGGAGCCCCCGAGGTCGGACCTCCAAGGCCGACTCTGCGTGCGGAACACCTTTTTCGACGCCCCGGCGTGCCTTAACGGGTGGGTTTATGATGGAGGCTTATGGGGTTTAGGGTTTAGGGTTTAGGGTTTGGGGTTTGGGGTTTGGGGTTTGGGGTTTGGGGTTTGGGGTTTGGGGTTTGGGGTTTGGGGTTTGGGGTTTAGGGTTTGGGGTTTGGGGTTTGGGGTTTGGGGCATTATTTGTATGTCTTTGTGTTCGTTTATATGTGTATTTTATATGAAGGGGGCTTCAGGGTTTTGGAGTTTTCGCTTTGGCATTGTGGTTCAGGGGGTGTTAGCTGGCTGACGCTGTTTTTTTGTTGCTGTCCTTGGCTGAAGAGGGCGCTAGGGTTCCCAACTGCAGCTTAACCCTACCTCGGACCCTATTTACCAACAGTTTGCCCCTTCATTGCTAGGCATAACCCGCAGAAGGTAAACCTCAAGGTTTGGGATCTAGCTTTGGGTCTCCAACCAAACCTCGCAAGCCCATGCGCCGGAATTTCCACCTCAAGGTATAACTATGTTAGGATCTAGGGTTCTAGGGTTTTGGGGCACACCGGAGCACTAGACGCCTCACGAGGTACCAGCATCGACCCAGGAAGGAAAGCAGGTCAAGCACAGCGAGCCAGAGGAGCACGACGAACCCCTGACATCGGACCAACAAAGATGGGAGGACGGGGAGATCCCCGCATGATGTCCACGCCCGCCTCTGCGCCATGTGGAAGGCGCCGCATATCAATGGAGGCATATCGGGGCCCAGGCCTATGCTTGAGTGAAGGATCTCGTACGCAGCACCGTGCAGTCCTGTGCTGTGCCGGGCAGGCTGTCGACGCTCTGGTGGGCCTGTGCATATAGGGTTCAGGTTCAAATGCTGCGGCCTTTTCGTCTTGCTCTTCCAGAAGTTTGTAATGTGACCTTTTTGGCATCCGTATTTGTAGGGCATTGCTTTTTCCCGGCTTGTTGAACTCAGCCTACAAACCCTGCGTGTCCTAAGCACCGTAATTTCAGGCCTAGCGGCACGGGCCGGCCCCCGCCCCCCAAAGCACGAAACCTTGAACCTTGGCACTGTCTTCTCTTTCCGTTTTCTTTGTCCTTTGTCTTTGTCTCTCTCCTCTCGCTCTCTTTCCATTTTTCTTTGTCCTTTTTCTTTTTCGCTCTCCTCTCTCTCTCTCTCTCTCGCTCTCTCGCGTGTTTTTTTTCTTCTGTCTTTGTTTCTTCCTCTCTCTACTTGCCTGTTTTTCTTTTTCTATGTCTTTATCTTTCTCCTCTTACTTCCCTGCGCTTCCTTGTTTTTATTTCCTCTTTCTCTTTATCTTTTTGTCTCTCTTTATCTTTATTCTCCTCTGCTTCCTTGTTTTCATTTTCTCTTTCTCTTTATCTTTTTTGTTTCTCTTTCTCTTTGTTCTCTGTCTCTTCAATATCTTTTTCCTTCTACTTCTCTTTGTCTGTCTCTCTCTCTCTTTCTCTTTCTCTTTCTCTTTCTCTTTCTCTTGCTGTTGGTCTTTCTCTGTTTCTTTTCCTCTCTTTGTTTCTCCTTCACCTCTATCTTTTTTCTTTTCTTTCTGTTGCTGTTAGTCTTCCTCTGTCTGTCTCTCTCTCTCTCTCGCTCTCTCTCTTCTTTGTTTTTTTTTCTTATCTCTCTCCCTCTCTATCTTCTCACTTTCTCTTGTTCGTTCACCTTTCTCTTCTTCGTTCACCTTTGTCTCTTTTTCTCTTTCATTCTTCGTCTCCTTCTCTCTGTCTCTCTTTCTCCTGCCTTCGCCCCCCCCCCCCCCCCCCCCCCCCCCCCCCCCCCCCCCCCCCCCCCCCCCCCCCCGCCCGCCCGCGCGCGCGCGCGCACGCACGCACCCGCATCAGGAGCATCATTGGGGTTGGTTTGGGAGCCCAAAAGACATTCTAAGCATGCGTTTTGCCTTCGAAAAACCTTCAGAAAACGCTGTAAACACGTGTTTTTGAGCTTGGGAAGCCTTTTGGAACCGAGGAAGAGAGAGCATCATGAGCATCAGCGGCCTCCCCCAGGCCATCCGAAACCTCCTGAAACACGCCGATTATATGTGCTTGAACGCTTGCGTGCCCACCAAACCCCCAAAAGCAAGACCCCGAATGCCCTTAAGCGCATTCGGGGTCCTGCTGTTCGGGTGTTTTGTAGGCACGAAGCCGTTCGAGCGCGTAAAATGAGCGATTTTAGGGGCGTTTTTACGTGGACCCACAAAACACTCGGTATTTACGAGGTTTTCTGCTGTTGGAACACCCCCCCAAACCGAGCATCATGAGCATCAGCTGGGTCTCTGGGCCGTGGGCCCGGAGGCCCACGAAGCCCACATGAGAAACGATGGCTCGATGATGCACCCAGACCCCGCGCATCAGCAGCATCAGCAGACCCCCCCCCCCGACGTGGGTTTCGATGATGCGCACTTTGGGGGCGGGTCAAGGGCAACAAGGGTGGGGGTCGGAGGCACGCGTGAAAACCCTCATAAAAACACGGTATTTACGGTGATTTCAGCGTTTTTCAGCGTTTTTTCTTGCCTTGGGTCCGCGGGCCAGGGCTGCTGATGCTCATGATGCTCGCCTGGTTTTGGGCTTCCGGTACCCCCCCCAAACCTTGAAAAACATGGTTTCGGCCTGGCGCGCGCCCCATGTGAAAAGCTAGGGTCGATGATGCGCGCCCGTGAGGGTTTAATGGGGTGCTGCGGGTGTTTTGTGGCCTCGGTTTTTCGTAAAAACCCATGGTTTTTACGAGGTTTTCGTGCTTTTCGCACCACCGCGTGTTGCGTCCCCTTGGATGCCGTTTCGGAGGCCTCCCGAAGGGCCCCGCGCGAATTTGAAGCAATTTTGGGCGGGGTCGGCGGCTCGGGCGCTCGCCCCTTAAAGCTAGCGCTTTAGTGCGACGCGGGCTCCGCCCTGGACCACGGGCGGCGCGGGGGCCGGATTTAGGAGCCTCCGGCTCAAGCCGCCGACCCCGCAGGAGAACAAGTTTAAGGTTTGGGGTTTGGTGATTTTGTTTGCGGTTCCTGTTGGGGGGGGGGGGGGGGGGGGGGGGGGGGGGGGGGGGGGGGGGGGGGGGGGGGGGGGGGGGGGGGGGGGGGGGTCCCACCCCCCCCCCCGCCGCGTTTTGGTGGGTAAGGCACCTCCTTTTCCCATCCAACACGCCGCCAGGGTCGGCGGACCTCCACCCTAAACCCTAAGCCCTAAACCCTAACTCCCAAACGGAGCGCGCCAGGATATCGAAGATTCGGACCACGAGTCCGTGGGCCGGACGCACAGCGCGCCCGGACGCGTTGAGGGGGAGCCTTGGGCAAGCAAGAGGGTTTAGGATGGTTTAGGGTGGAGGCCCCTCCGACCTTGTCCGTCGAAGTCCCTCACGTGTGCAACTAACATCAACCTTCATGCGTGCATCTGCGTAGGCCAACGGCACCACCCTACCAGGGTGTTGCGTGAGCCAGAGCTGGAGCTGCGTGCTGCAATTTGATGGCCCAAGGCGAGCGGCCTACAAGCATGAGGGTGCCTGCTTTGCTGAAGCCTTGCATCCTCCTGTACTGCATTCTCTGCGTAGCTTTCTTTCAAATCCTCGCGGCCCTCGCGCCAGCACCCATGGCGCTGGTCTTCAGGCGCCCGGCGCAGAGCGCCGGGCGCCCGGCGCAGAAGCGCTCTTCTCCGAGCCTGGCATGCCCGGCCAAGCGAGAGTGCCGGACGCCCGGCCAGGCTGCCGGAGGTGTCAAGTATGAGTTCTGGCCTTCTGACTTGAAGAGGGCCGGGCACACCTCGGTGGAGGTGGAGGACCATGAGCCGCTTGGAAGGCACCTGGCCAAGCTTGGCCCCAACGAAGCGTGCGGAATCCACCTGGCGCGCATGCAGAAGCTGCCCTGCAAGCTGATCCCGAGCTCGAAGTTCCGAAACGGGGCTGACAGGCTTGGTAGCCCAGTGGGTACCCTTTGCCCAGTTTTTTTGGGTTATGGGCTCCCTTAAAAAGAATGACCAACCCCAAAAAAGGGTGCCCTTATCATAATATGGTTACCGGGCTACCAAGCAGGTGGTGGTGCCCCATTCATCAGGGCAGCTATGGAAAGAAGGCCCAGCTGGAGCAGGCCAAGAAGACGGGGGTCAAATGCTGTGACCAAAGCGCAGCTTTGGTGGATTGCGTTTGCTCCTCAGAGGTGAAGAACCTGAGGCTTGTAGAACCTGGAGAGCTTGGTCATGCAGACGACTACTGCGAGCTTGGGCTATGGATTGGTCTTGCTCCAGCTCTTGATACCTACAGCGGGCAAGACAGCTACTTCTTTGCAGGCATCCACGTCCAGGCAAGGAAGGAGTTGGGAGGGAAGAAAGTGATCGATAAGAACTACCCGGCGGTTCGCATCAAAGATGCCACGGGCCGCTTTCCGAACATCCCGGCCGGGGGCATCTTGGTCACGACGCCCGCGGCGCTCGAGTACCTCTACTACATGGAGAACCGATGCCCGGTGAACGCCCAGTTCAGGTTGGCGCCCAGCTTGCCACGATCCACTGTCCAGCTCAAAGACATCGTGAGATGCAAGCATTGCAGCGCTCTGCATGAAGACATTGGCGACAGGTTTGGGCAGCAGTCCCACAAGAAGCATCTCTGCGGCTCGTGTGGGCGTGACATCTGCGACCGTGCTGGCAGCATTGGCAACCCTCTTCAAGTCTTTGACAGAGTTTGGAGCCGAAAGAGTGTGGACCAGATCGACCCACAGAACAAAGAGATCAGAATTGATTCCGCGGTGCACCGCCTCATGTGCTGGCCGTCGACCCCCGCCCTCTTTTGGAGCCGCGGCGCTCCGGAAGTCTGGGGAATCCATGTGCACGGATACGATGAGAGAGGAGATCGCGTCATTGATGACACCTACGGCAGTGTGTACGTGGACGGGAAGAAGCTGTCTAGGGCAGAGCTGTTCCTCTCCATGCTCCGGAACAGTTGTTGGATGGAAGACAAGCCAGGAATGGCGCCAATGGCAAGGGAGCTGGAAGATGACTGACCTCGGAAAACCCTGCGTCTTCATGTCCTGGCAAAGTGGAGCGTGGCCACAGTGCAATAAGAATAAGGCATATGTTAATAACAACAATTCTAGTAAGAAACAAGAAATAAGAAAGATAATAACAATAGTCATAATAATAATACCAATAACAATATCACTAACTATATTGTTTATAATCATAGTCATTATATTCAAAAGAGAATAGTCGTAATAGCAACAATCAGAGCATGCACAGCAGGGTTGAACTTGGACTCTCCAGCCCTGGTGTGGGCAAACAAGAGAGGGAGCCGAATGAAGAGTCTATCCATTGCATGCAAGGGGGGGGGGGGCATGCGTCGTTTCTCGTTTGCTTTATAAGGGGTTAAGGAGTTTAGGGTTTTAGGGTTTTAGGGTTTTGGGGTTTAGAGGGGATTTCTTCCAAGTGCCAGCAGTAAGCCGCCAGGGTTGCCATCGTAACCCTTAGGGCTTGTGCTAGTACTTGCAGCAGTGGTACAAGGACAGTAGGCAGCAACATTGTCAACGGACATGGGCTGCCTTTCCAGCATTGTATGAGAACGGTCAGGAAGAGCAGTTACGCCCGTCTTGGGCGGCAATCTCACCCTAAACCCTAAACTCTAGACCCTAAGCCCTAAGCCCTAAACTACCCCTAAACCCTAAACCCTAAACCCTAAACCCTAAACCCTAAACCCTAAACCCCAGCTGGTAAATCGTGTGAACTCCCCCGCCCTGACCCCTAAACCCTGCACCCTGAACTCCCCAAGCCCCGTGCCTCCAGGATACCCCCCGCTCTCTCCTAGATGGCCTCGCGTGCGGCGGCGAAGGTGGGGCGATTTCGGGTTAAGGGTTCAGGGAAGGGTTTAGGGATTAGGGTTTAGGGTTTGAGGTTTAGGGTTTAGGGTTTAGGGTTTAGGGTTTAAGGGGAGGTTTAGGGTTGAGGGCAGTAATGGGTCTCTAGGGACTGAGGGCTTCTTTGTTTGAGGGCGCATACGGACGTTGGGGGGGAGAGTTGCGTTCATTTAGGGGTTTAGGGTTTAGGGTTTAGGGTTGGGGCAGTTGGAGGGGCTTGGAAATTCCGGGATTTGCTTCGAAGGTTTCGGGCCTCATGTTTGGATGTTCCCCCAGTTATACTAGCAGTCCTTACTAGGGATGATCATAGGGGGTGCTAGAACCCCTAAACCCTAAACCCTAAACCCTAAACCCTAAACCCTAAACCCTAAACCCTAAACCCTAAACCCTAAACCCTCAACCCTAACCCCTAGCAGGGACTGTTCGTAGAAGGGGGGACCACCCCAAGCCCCGGGTTGTTTAGGGGGTTTGTATGTTGGGTTGTGGATGGCTTTCGGCTGCAGAGGCTTGGGGATTCTTCAGGAAGTGCTTGGGGGGTTTAGGGTTTAGGGTTTAGGGTTAGGTTTAGGGTTTCGGGTTTAGGGTTTAGGGTTTAGGGTTTAGGGTTTAGGGTTTAGGGTTTTGGGGGTTCATTGTTCCTCTTTGTCAAGAACAGTTTGAGATTTTTGCTTCTAGGGGTGCCTTGATTTTTGTTGTCGGGGGTTTAGGGGTCGGGGAGGTTCGGGGGGTTTGGTTGCTTCGGGTGTTAGCAGGCTTAGGGTTTTTGGCTTTCAGGTTTTGCACTGTTAACATAAGCCCTACGCTTTAAGCGCAAAACCCTAATAGCCCCAACTTGTTGGTGAATGGGCCTACGCAGGTGGTGGGGCTGTATAAGGTTAAACCCTGAACCCTAAACTCTGCAGATTCAAATCCGAATCCTCATCTAGAAGCTCGATAGCCCACCGCACCATCATTGGAGTAGATGGGTCCTCGTATTCCTACTATATGGGTCCTTTGTTTCCTACTACATACGGCTCCCGCAGACTCCCTGTTTTGGGGTTCCCCTTGAAGTTTGCTTTTCAGACAGAATCTCCAACCCATCCCAAGGCCCTTAAACCCTCCAGTCCAGAGCCTATAGAATCCCCAGTGGCGCTATCTTTCCTTCTTGTAGACCCTAAACCCTATACACGCTGGGTCCTAAACTCTATACAGCCTGTACACCCTATTCACCCTATACCCCTAACCCTAACCCCAAACCCCAAACCCCTAAGCCTGAACCCTAAGCCCTAAACCCGAAACCCCAAACCCCTACACTTCTCTGGCAGGCGCCGAACCAACGGCCCTCCAGCGGGCGCTGCAACGCCACGCCGAGAACTTCGCTGGGTCCTGGCCTCCTGGCTTAAGGGTTGGGAAAAATTGGGGGGGTTTAGGGTTTAGGGTTTAGGGTTTAGGGTTTAGGGTTTAGGGTTTAGGGTTTAGGGAGTTTAGGGAGTTTAGGGTTCCCATTCGGTTCAGGGCTAGGGGTTGAGGGTTTAGGGGGTGAGTGTTTAAGTTAGCAGAGGCCATTTCCATGTTCTCGCCCAAACCACAACAACCTCTGCCTCACCCTTCAACCCACCGAAAGACCCCAAGACAAGACCCCTAGGATGAAACCCATAGTATGGAACTGGCCATATCCCCATATGAAATAGCATTCTCGACCCCATAACATGCCCCCACCCGATAGAAAACCCACAACACCCAACCCGAAACCCCTAGCCGTAGAAAATGGAAATGGTCTATTCTAACAAGTTTACGAGAAAAGTAATAATTAAGGCTTAGGAATAAGTTGCAATCTGGCCGGATTTCGATGTTTCTGTGCGTCTTCCGTGGTGGCTGTGAGATCATCGCCTGCAGGGATGGCTTTTCGCAGGACATAGCATACCATGAGCAGAGTGCTGTTTAAGCAGCGCGTTGTTGCCTTTGTGTTGGTCGCAATGGCCGGAAGAGTTAAGCCATGGGTACTCCTCGTCGTGGGACTGCGGATGACATGCCCAATGCAGAACAGTGGGTGCACCGGGCCATCGCCGCGTGCTTCCTTGCCAGATTGTGCAAGCCCTTCATTCTTCGTCTCGACAGATGTTGGAAATCAGCTGCCTTTGAACAACCCTACCCTCCAACCCTCCAACCCTCCAACCCTCCAACCCTCCAACCCTCCAACCCTCCAACCCTCCAACCCTCCAACCCTCCAACCCTCCAACCCTCCAACCCTCCAACCCTCCAACCCTCCAACCCTCCAACCCTCCAACCCTCCAACCCTCCAACCCTCCAAACCCTCCAACCCTCCAACCCTCCAACCCTCCAACCCTCCAACCCTCCAACCCTCCAACCCTCCAACCTCCAACCCTCCAACCCTCCAACCCTCCAACCCTCCAACCCTCCAACCCTCCAACCCTCCACCCTCCAACCCTCCAAAACCCTCCAACCCTCCAACCCTCCAACCCTCCAACCCTCCAACCCTCCAACCCTCCACCCTCCAACCCTCCAACCCTCCAACCCTCCAACCCTCCAACCCTCCAACCCTCCAACCCTCCAACCCTCCAACCCTCCAACCCCCAACCCCTCCACCCTCCAACCCTCCAACCCTCCAACCCTCCAACCCTCCAACCCTCCAACCCTCCACCCTCCAAACCCTCCACCCTCCAACCCTCCAACCCTCCAACCCTCCAACCCTCCAACCCCCAACCCTCACCCTCCAACCCTCTCCAAACCCTCCAACCCTCCAACCCTCCAACCCTCCACCCCTCCAACCCTCCAACCCTCCACCCTCCAACCCTCCAACCCTCCAACCCTCCAACCCTCCAACCCTCCAACCCTCCAACCCTCCAACCCTCCAACCCTCCAACCCTCCAACCCTCCAACCCTCCAACCCTCCAACCCTCCAACCCTCCAGCCCTCCAACCCTCCAGCCCTCCAGCCCTCCAGCCCTCCAGCCCTCCAGCCCTCCAGCCCTCAAGCCCTCAAGCCCTCAAGCCCTCAAGCCCTCCAGCCAGCGCTCCAACCTCCAGCCATCCAGCCCTCCAACCAGCCTAGACCCCAGCCTCGCACACCCTTTGAAGCAAAGCACGGAGTGTGTCAGGTTTAGGGTCAAAAAAGAAAGTTTAGGGTTTAGGGCCTAGGGTTTAGGGTTTAGGGTTTAGGGTTGCCGACATTAACTCTGGGACCCTGAACAGAAAGGTCGCTGATCCCCTACGACCCTGAGAACGTCGGGGATGACCTCGCAAGGCATTGGGAACTGTGCCTCTGCGCGAATTCTGTTGGATTTAGGGCTCCTGAACCCTGAACCCTGAACCCTGAACCCTGAACCCTGAACCCTCAACCCTGAACCCTCAACCCTAAACCCTAAACCCTAAACCCTAAGCCTAGAGGAGGTTTCCGGGGAGTTGTAGGGTTGTCGGGTATTTGGGGTTGAGAAGTTCATGATAATAAGTTAAGGGTTTTGGCCTTGGGGTTCTTCTAGAGTAGGTCTTCGCACGCAATTTTTCTAGGGTCCTAGGGGAGGGGGGGGTTCATGGTAGGGTTTAGGGTTTAGGGTTTAGGGTTTAGGGTTCAGGGTTTAGGGTTTAGGGTTTAGGGTTTAAGGTTCAGGGTTTAGGGTTGAGGTAGGTGTCTAAGGAACCTTAGGGAAGCTTAGGGGGCCTTGGGGAGTAGAACCATGCATACACCCCCTTGGCCTTGAACCCCCTCCCTCACAAACACTCGAGTTTCTCGTGGGCTTCAGGTTCCCTTGAGCACCCCTTGAGGTTTAGGGTTCAGGGTTTAGGGTTTAGGGTGTAGGACAGTGTAGGGTTTAGGGTTCAGGGTTTAGGGTGTAGGGTTTAGGGTTTTACGCTGAACAGGTCCAGAATCTGCTGGATTTAGGATGTCGGGTTCAGGGCCATTGCCGAGCAGTCCGACAGCCTCGATGCCAGAAACCTCGAACCCGAAAGTTTCGCTCGCAGAGCTGCGGTTTAGGGCTCAGTGGTTTTGGAAGCCCTAAACTCCAAGCCCCAAACCCTAAGCCCTATAAGCCCTTTAAGCCCTAAACCCTAACCCATATACACCCTCAACCCGAAACCCTTGGTTAAAAAAAGCAACCATCTGTTGGGTTTAGGGCTTAGGGACCATCCCTCGAAAGCCACGAGCCCTCCCAGGCTGCAGTGTGGTTCTGCGACTTGGCGAAGAAGTGGAAGCTTTTGCGTTTGGGGGGAGTTTGGAGCTGAGGGTTTAGGGTTTAGGGTTTAGGGTTTAGGGTTTAGGGTTTAGGGTTTAGGGTTTAGGGTTTAGGGTTTAGGGTTTAGGGTTTCGGGCAAGCCCCTCGAAGCCTTGAGGGAAGAGTACAGAGTCAGGCCCAGAGCAGCGTCGCCCAGAGCAGCGCCATTGTCGAGGCCGCCCGGTCCCTCTTCGAGGCCCCGCCGGTTTAGGGTTTAGGGTTTAGGGTTTAGGGTTTAGGGTTTAGGGTTTAGGGCTTAGGGTTTAGGGCTTAGGGTTTAGGGTTTAGGGTTTAGGGTTTAGGGTTTAGGGGGCCGAGCTGGTTCTAGGCTTTCAGGCTGGTTCAGGCTTTGGGGAGTTTAGGGCGGCTTGGGGGTTCAGGCTTTTTTCAGGGCTTCGGGAGTTTAGGTTGGTCGGGTTTCAGTTTCAGGGTTTAGGGGTTTTGGGGTGGTTTGGGGGTTCGGAGGTTAAGTGCTTAGGGTTCAGGGTCTTGCTTCGGGCTGCTATATTACGTTGAAGGCTCTGAGGAGGCCGGCCCTGAGCCCTACACCCTAAACTTTAAACCCTTCTGAGCGGTTTAGGGTTTAGGGTTTAGGGTTTAGGGTATAGGGTATAGGGTATAGGGTAGCTTCGGGCAAACAATCCTTACTGTGAAGGACATCCCGCCGCAGCCCTCCCGTTTTGGCAGAGCGGCCACTCGGAAGGGCTGACTTTGTGGTAGGGCTTAAGGCTTAGGATTAGGGTTTCGGCTTGTCCCTTGCTATCCCTTGCTTTCCTCGCTCAAAGGGCTGGATTCCCTTCTAAGCACCCGAAACACCAGAAAGGCTCATCCAATAGGATCCCGAATTGAACCCTGATTCCGCTGCCTAGGGCGATGAGTTAGCAGCAAAGTCGGGGCTCACATTGGTAAGGCGTAGAAGGATCTACCATTTTTGGGGGTGGAGGTTCCCTCAGAAAGGACAGCCCTTGAGCATGCTTCAAACATCCGCAAACCCTAAGCCCTGAGGCCCCAATCCCTCCAGGAAGTGCAAAACACCCTGCAGCTCTCAGCCTCCAAACCACTGAAGCCCTGACGCCTGCTCTGAAGCCTTCAACCCTGAACCCCTAACCCCAGACCCTAAACCCTAAACCCCAAACCCCAAACCCTAAACCCTAAACCCTAAACCCTAAACCCTAAACCCTAAACCCTAAACCCTAAACTTCCCCAAGAGCCCAGGTCGAATGGAAGTGCGGTCCCTACAAGATTCTGCTGGGCTGCGACCTCGTCGTGCTGCGGAGTGCAGCGCCTTCAGCGGCAGCTAAGGAGGGAGTGTAGGGTTTGGGGTTTAGGGTCTAGGGTTTGGGGTTTGGGGTTTGGGGTTTAGGGTTTAGGGCAGGGTTTCGGGTTTAGGGTTTAGAGTTTGGAGTTTAGGGTTTAGGGTACGGGGGCAACCGAAAGGGAACAGGGAAAGAAACCAACCCTCAACAGTCGCCTATATAGATTTCCCAGATCGAACCAGAAACAAGAACACCCAACCCTAAGGGGACAAGATAAGGGAGAAGGGACGGGACTACTCCAACCCGTTAAACCCAACCCCAAGCATACGTACTTTTTCAACAAAAGCTGACGGCTCTCGGCCATCTTGAGCCAAGCATGTTTTCCGGGTTCATTAACCCTTTCAACTCTCAACACTAACTCTTTTCTACAATACCAGTTGCAGCTCCGCACTCCCCCTGTCCTAGGATTTCCTAGGACACATTGGAGGTGCAGATCTTTGGCCAAAAACTGCCATTAGGGCAGCAGCCAGCTGCTTGAAATGCACAATATGGTTTTACGTCTACCAGGACGAAATTATAGCACATTGGCTAAATCCACTAACCATAGAGAATCTTTTTTCACCATGATCCTCTCATCACTGAAGACTCCTTGGCCTTCTTCACCTCAAACCGTGGTCTTCGCTACGCGAAAAGCTACTGACTTCTACTATCAGGGATTTCCATACCCTTAATAGTAACCACCACATTTGTCAGCACATTGGCTGTTCCGGCGCACCTGTCTCCAGAAAGAGAAAAACCATCCCTTCATCCATACCATCCAATCACTTCTTTTTCCGATTGTTGGCAATCTTGAGGTGAAGTTGCAGCAGAATATACTCCAGGTCCGAAACTGCAAGAACAGGATCCTGTACGCCCCTTTGAATTGAGGATACCAATCCTTCTCTTTTTGCGTCCTCAATCGCTTGGCAAGATTGACCCAGCTCTGCACTCACAGCCGTAGACGCTTGCGCATCCACATCAGGAGGACGATCCTTTTCCTCAGGACCTTTCACCACCACCACTTCTCCCTTTTTGGGACTCTGACTTTTCTCCTTCTTCTTCGCCTTTCCACCGACGTTTAACTTTGTGCGCATTTTCGAGGCTTTTTCCCCTGCAGAAACCGCCGCATTGGATGATGATCCACTCTTCTCAATGGTCGCCGGCATCTTCTTAGGCTTTGGAACCAGGAGAGTGTAAGGATCTTCGATAACTGCAGTTTTCCTCTTCTTTTTAACCTTTTTTGCCTCCTCCTCGACGACAACCTCCGTCTCAGAAGTCTCAACCACCTCCTTTTCGGCAGGAATATTTTTGCTGGACTCCCTTTCTAGGGACCTCTTCTTGCCCCTTTTGGGATCTTTTTCTTCTTCCACGTTGGCTCGCTCGAACCATATCCTCAGGTCATTGACCCATTCTTCCACCTCCTCGAGCGAAACCTCATACGACTTCACTACTTCGTGAAGTTCCAGCACGGACAACATATCGTCGGTCCACGATACCCATTCTCTATCCATCTGGTCAGCATCTCCCTTGAACTTCAGGAGTTTGAACAGTGGGTCCGCCTCTGCTCGGGCCAAATCTGTTTTGCCATTCGACAGAAATGAAATCGCTTCCATCAACAGTTCCGACATTTTGGTGTCATCGTCATAGGTCATGGAATACTCCTCACCATCATCGAACTGTTCAGGAGAGATCTCCTTTTCTCCACCATTTGCACCAGAACTTCTCCTTGGACCATCCCTTGGGGGCGTCCTTGGAGACCTTGGCCTCTGTTCATCCAGCGGAACACCATGCTCGAAGACACACCTGTCACCATAACGACACTTCCCAGACCGAGCAAACTGGATGCACCTCACACCAGTTGCATCATGCGAGAACGCACAATCCTTTCCAGCGAAACAGTCTCTCCCTGCCACATAGTATTTGCACCAATACGAATGTAGCACCACATCATCTTCTGAATGGATGAATTTGCAGTCTTCACCAAATTTGCAGCGATCTTTCCCCTTGCTGAACCAATAGCAGAAGCCTTTCTTCCTCTTCTCCAAGCGCTCTGCCTCGAACCGGTCCATAGGGCGATTCTGCTCTACATGAACATTGCCATGTGCCTGGGAACTGCTCCCTTCACCCAACGTGCTATCAGTATTTGATGCTTGGAGTACAGCTGGAAAACCTGGCCTTGGTCCTACCACCTTCATGATTGGTTTTCCGCCAGCTCCTGAGCCACGCTGAGACGATCCAAAAACATTGAACTTCTTCATGAAGGCTTTCCTAGTGCCGATCTTCTGCACCCTTTTGATTGGACGCTTCACGGTTCCAACCTTGCATCCAGATACGTTCAAACGACACAACCTCCTATACCCAGCTCTATATCCCTTTTTCCAAAGAGCCATAAGAATTTTAGAGGCAGTAACATTCTCCACCTCTACCTTTTCCAACGATCCCTCACTTCCCGGAACAAACCCCTCCAGCCCATCCATATCTGAAGACCTTTCCATCTTTTTTGACACCACTTCGTCGAGGTAGTCTTCAGAGATCCAGGGTAAGTTCCTCTTAGAGGAAGGATTGTCACCATTGTTTGGTCCTTCGCCAGGATACCCCTTTGTGCTGTCAAAGATCTTCCCAGTAGTGCGGTCCTGCGTAGAGAAATTGGAAGCAACGCGAGAGTACACTGACCACAAGAAAATCCTTGTGCCCGCCAGTCTTGACGACCCACTGGATGTCTCCTCTTCCGGAGAGACTTCTGGCGCTTTGCCATCCCTTCCAGTGTCACCAAGTGTCTCACCTCCAGCATCTTCAATGGGAATAAGGGATTCATTGTTCCCTTGATCTAGTACCGCATCTTGTTGATCGGGGATCTCCAGCACCATTCCTGTAGGATCCACTTCCTCATCAGCATCGTCGTCCATTCTTCTCCAGAGAACTTCCAATTGATCAGCGCAAGTCGCCGCCTGAAGGAACTCCATCATTTGATCCCTCCCGTGCTGCCAGAGAAACTCGGAATTCACCACTGTCCCTTGGCCTCCAAGTCTAAGGAATGGAGCGACCAGATTGGCTACCCTTGCCATAAGTTCCACATGAACTTCCATGCCTGGACTGCGACTCCAATCATAGGCTATTGCCTCCATAGCAGTTCCAAACTTTTCAGTATTTCTGAATTCCTTTTCCAGGCCAGGAGAAAGCAGTGCACCCATCACCGAAAGAGGATAATTTCCCACCACCGGCAAGCACGGATTGTCATGGAACGAATGATGCAAATCACAATAATATCCTTGATCTCTCCTTTCAAAAAGGAGTCTCCCAGTATTCAACTGGGCATTCAGTTCATCCACTTGAACCATTTCAGCACATATTCTCTGTGCTGTGTACGCCATTGCTGGCCAGACGGAACGATCGGTCAGACCACGACGCATAACCCAATCAGTTGTAGGCGACTGAATCAGCGTCCTTGGATCATACACCAGAACTACCATCGCACCGTCACCCATTGACTGATCAGCATCGTCCTCCAGTGCCAGGTTCTCATCCTGTTCGCTTGCACCTTCGGATGACATGCTAATAACCAAATTTCGATCCATCTTATTGGACCCTTTTTGGCAGTCTCTTTGCCCCACCGGCAACTTGCCAACTGCAACCTTCCAATAAATCCGATTCAGAAGACCTTTAACCAGCAATTGCTGAGGAACATTCTTCACCGGACGAACATCCAATGTCTTCGCACCATCACCATGGAGTTCATTGCTCCCACCTTCTCCTTCGTTTTGGTCAGTCTCCTCGCCAGGAATTTGCACCGCTCCTTCCAGCGCCGTCTCCTGTCCAGCCACTTCTTGCCCAGGAAGAACTTGAGCGCCTTCAGATACATTCACCTGTCCAGCAACACCTTGCCCAGGTAAAACCTCATCCGTGGAGCCCACCGCCAGCGAACCAACTATAACTGAGCCATCCCTTGCTCTTTTTTGAGACTGTTCAGTTCGACGAGAAGGTTGTGGTAGCGAAAAAACTTGAGAAGTCACTTCTTGGCGGGTCTCCCCCCGCGACGCTTTGTCGCGTTCTTTGCCAAGGTGAACCGATTTTTTCTGCCCGTCATTGGGGCCGGAAGAACCACCCATCGGAACATTGCCACGAATCGCAGTTCTCTGTGAATCCCTTTCTTGCAAAAGGATTTCCCGCATGCCGTGCACAGCATTGGTCTCTTCCTCGCTTGAATCGCTTGAGGAAGCGGCATAAGAAACCAAAGCCTCCGCCTGATCATCATCGTCCACCACATCTGCCCACGCTCTGCTGAACCGATACGACAACCCACCACGAGGCTTCAGTTCCAGTGGCTTCGGCTTTTCCACCACTTCTGCCGGTTGCACTCGTCGTTGTGACCGAGAGCGTGGCACTTGTCGCACCTGTTTTTTGTCCAGCAAGGGCCTTCCCCTTTTCACAGGGTTTGATCTTGACCGATACTTTTTTGTTGGTGGATTCACCGGCGGCATTCCAACTCCCACCAACTGCAGCTTCTGTACGCACAGCGGAGACCTCTGCGCAAGCGTCCAAGCATCACGGTACCTGACCTTATCAAAAAGCTCCCGATAGGAGCCTCTCGGCATGGTTTTTGCACCGGAGTCTTCAGCTTCACGCACCTGAGTGAGGGTTCGCACCGCCGCTCTTCCAGTCCCTTTGTTCCCAGAAGATTGTTGTACCCGTACAGATGCATCAGAAGGAACTGCCTTTTCCGGTCCTCCCGGTCGATATCGGACCTCACCCACCAATTGCAGAATTTTGCATGCGGTCACCTTGTTGATCCCTTTGTCAACCAAATCTTCCACAAAGATGAACTCTTGCAAGTCCGACACATTGGTCACACCAAGGGTAATCATCACCTCACTTACATGAGGGGTATACACCCACAGGTGTTGGTTGCGAGCCATCCAATTTTCAATTGGCCCCTCTGGATTGTGAAGCTGCGTACTAGTGGATGCAGCCACCGAATTCTTTTGCTCATCAGCTTCTTCTTCATCCAGAATACCCTTTTCACCATCTTTTTGTGACACATTGGTCATTTGCAGCGCTTTTGGTGCCGAGGATGATGAAGATTCAGCTCCCCCACTCGCAGGTGGCTGAAAAGTGCTCCTGTCCGAAATCTCCCATCCTCTCTCTTTTTCAAACCGGACCTGATTGGCCACATGTACCAGGTGTTTCAGGTTAGTCAGCCGCTCATCAGACATCTCGTCGTGGGAGTACTTGCAGAAATTTGACCCTTTCCGGCAACGTCCTCTGATGTAATAATCGAAACAGCAATGGTGGAACCCCGCGTCCCTTAGTGCCTTCCTGGAAGCATTGTCCCAAGATTTGCCGGGCTCCCAAGTCCCTTCCAATGCTATGTCATCGTTGTGACGATACCTGCATGTAGTCCCATATTTACAACCACCTTGATTGTAATACAGACACAGACGACCTTTTGGCTCACCCGATGTAGGTTCACCCTTTGATGCACCTTTGCCAAAATTGTACTTGGCCCGGAAGGCTAAATCCTCCCGCTCCTGCTGTGCTTCATCCACTGTACCTTCCTCTGTGGGAGGGTCACCGATGTTCCCATCCTCATCTTCAGCTTCTTGGCTGTTCTTTGGATCAGTTGACCCCCCTTCTGGCCAACCTTCACCATAACGACGATGCTCATAGGGACAACCATCACCATTGCGACACCTTCCCCGATTGAAGAACTTGCACAGCTTGCTGTATCCAGGTGACACAGTCTGTGGAGTCATGTGAGCCTTTTTGTACTGGTCAGGATCCATGTAGGCTTCCATTGGCCTACCCTCCCTTTTACTCATGGATTGCACTGCACCATCAAGCTCCTGCAAAAATCGCTTGGTGTCCAACCAAAGCGCGTTCCAAAGCTCATCTTCCCCTTGACTCAGCACCATTGCCACCGCTTCACCCACAACTGGTCGAGTAAATCTCCTTTTTCTGCATGCCAGTTCGAAGAGCGCGTTGTGGTACTGTTTTCGGGGAAAAGTGGATATCTTTCCCAAACCTGTGCTTTCCGTACCATCAGGTTCCCAACCATCACTTTGCAAGATGCCATAGGCGCGCCGAGCTTCCGCGTTCAGGAATGATTGATCTGCAACGCACTCCTGTAGATCTTCCATTGGGCGACCCAACAGCATCCCAGTGATTTTGCCCACATAGGCCTTATCTTCGTTTCCATCCTCCAGAAGAGCTTTATAGATCTTTTCTCCATAAAGTTGCCTTTCCTCTTTTTCTTCTGAGGATAACTCTTGATCAGCAACCTTTTCATCGGATTGCTCTTCCTCCCGTCTCCAGTCCATTGACTGTTGGAATCTTGGTACCATTGACCAGCATACCATGAATCTGTCCACCACGTACTCCAGCCGCTGGGTTTCCATTTACGCAGCGTCGAAGAAGAGTCCTCCTCCTCCTCTTCCAAAACCAGAAAGGTGTCCAAGATTATGGTACCATCATCTTCCACTCGCTTCACTGTTCCATTGACAGTATCACCAAATTTGAACTGATATGCATTATTCCCTTCTGCAGGAATCAACACATTCACATCACCATGGTCCAAAAAGGCTCCATACCCATTGATGCAGCGCACTAGACCCATGATCTCATCTCCCTCTTGATAGCAATGTGTCCCAGGTGATTCCAAGGCTCCCGCTCGGGGCACTTTCTTTGCATGCTCTTCAGAAACCATCTCTGTATCATCGGCTCCTGGCGCATCCTTTGTCTTCACCTTTGGGTCACACTGCTCGTCCTGCTCCACGAGTCCCACAAGCTCATCTTTTTTGTGCTCCTGGATTTCAGGATCTTCCTTTTTTCCAGCCAATGGCTTTGCCTCATCCGTTACAGTTCGCTCGGTGTCGACTTCCGGTGAACTTCCAGACGGCAACGCTTCTCCCTTCATGGGAGTGGACCCATCATTGGAGTCTTTTGTCATGCCTTCTGCAGCAGGCAAATTTTCTTCCACTGCAGGGCTATTGAATTGCTCATCCGCGGCAGGTACATTTTCTTCCACCGCAGGCTCCTTTGGTTCCATGGCCTCCAAAGGAGAATTTCCACCATCATTGACCACAGCTGCCTCATTGGCTCCGGTGTAGCCCTTGTCATTTCGTTCCTCGCTGCTAACTTCAGGTTGCACCAGTGCGTCCACCTGTGAACCTCCATCGTCAGCTGCTACAGAGACCTGCGCCCCATTGTTGCAGTCATCCGCGGAACGTGACACCATATGCGCCTCAACCCGTGCTTTTCCTGCACTCCAGGTACTATCTGGCGCGTTGACCCGCGCTTCATTGGCGCTCCAGGCCTCATCTTTCCGATCAACCGTGTCTCCAGCAGTTTCAGAAGTTTCCTTTTCCCTTTGAATGGCAGAATTCTCGGCACCAAACGAAGAGACCTCCTCAGTCGTAATGCACAACTTTTTCCCTTCGTCATCCAAATCTCCAGGGCCATCTTCCTGAACGACAGGCACCGCATCCACCACTCGCTCTTCTGCAGCCGACACAATTCCGATCTCCACATTGGGCATTTTTCCTTCTGGACCCACCGATTCCACCGCTGCCACACCCTCAGAAAGCGCCTCCATCTCTTCCCGATCCAGATGTTGAGCTTCAGCGATGTCTGCTCGGTTTCCAGAAATCCCCTCTTCATCAGGAGAACCCGAGGTCGGGGCGTCACCACCAGCCCTAGGACCGCTATCCCTGATAGTAGAGGAAAAATCTTTTTCACCTACACTATTTACACCACTGTTGACACTTTCCATGCTACCCTGTTGTGCCCTAGAAGACTCAGTAGGTGACGAGGACGATGTAGCACCCAGCGCTGGCTCGTCATCCACAGGGACAATGCCCATTCCAACACCTGGCCCCTCGCTGTTTCCAGCCATTCCAGTCTTCTTAGGCACCACCCATTGGGTATCTCCAGTGTCTAAACAGTAAAGATATTCTCTCCCATCATCATGAAAATGGCGTTCCCATGTCTTCCCATCGCAGTCGATGATTGGAAGGTCAGCAGCTTGAGACACTTTGCCTCCACCATCAGCGTATAAGTCTTCATCTGACTCTTGCTGTATTCTTGCTGCCTCCAATTCCAGGATTTCTCCTTCACTCATCACCATAGCAACAGGAACGACTCCTTCTGCGTCCCCAACGACGAGGATACTGCTTTTTGTCGCAGCAACAGGCGCAGTTTCTTCCGCTTCACCTGTCAACAGATCACCACTTTCAGCCGCGAAACTCACTTTGTTGCGAGCTCGCTTGGAAACAGGGATAACATCCCCAACCAGTTCTGTCTGGCACCCTTGCTCCACCATCTTTGACGTAGAGGAGCTTGTTGTTGGCGCTCCCGTTGATTCAGCAGATTCCGCAGCTCGAAGAAGATGCCCATGTTTGCTCAGAAGGCGCAGCAAAACTACTTCCATCTGGTCTTCCAGTCCTTCCACCACCGGCTTCTCTTCGCCACGCATACCACCAACATCAACCAGAGCTTCCACATTGGGAACAACTTTTTCACCCGTTGCAGACCTTTTGACACCACCTTCACCTTGGTCGCCCACATTGGAGCTCGATGATGCCGCACCAGTCCGTAACCAGTTGGTCGCCATGGCTTCAAACTTCCACCCTAAAGCCGAAACACAAACCGCAGGGAACCTAATTTGGGCTCATAACCTACGGGGGCAACCGAAAGGGAACAGGGAAAGAAACCAACCCTCAACAGTCGCCTATATAGATTTCCCAGATCGAACCAGAAACAAGAACACCCAACCCTAAGGGGACAAGATAAGGGAGAAGGGACGGGACTACTCCAACCCGTTAAACCCAACCCCAAGCGTACGTACTTTTTCAACAAAAGCTGACGGCTCTCGGCCATCTTGAGCCAAGCATGTTTTCCGGGTTCATTAACCCTTTCAACTCTCAACACTAACTCTTTTCTACAATACCAGTTGCAGCTCCGCATAGGGTCCAGGGTTTCAGGGTTTAGGGTCTAGGGTTTACGGTCTAGGGTCTAGGGTTCAGGGTTTGGGGTTTAGGGTTTGGAGTTTAGGGTTCAGGGGAACCTAGTAGGGTTTCTAAGGTTTTTAATGGGTTTGAAGGGGCTGTTAGGGTTTTTTGGTTTTGGGTTGAACGGGCCTTTCTGTCTGGCTGTTTTTTGGGGCGTTTTGTGCTTTGAGGTTTTGCAGGTTTTCGGTTGTCTCGGGTGGTCAGAGTTTGGGAAGCTTCCGGCCGTGACTCCGTTTAGGCTGGGTTTGGGGATCAAGGCAGCTCACAAACCAAAGAAGCGGTTACCCGTTTTACCCCTCTAACCGTAAACTAAGAGCAGCTAATCGCTGCTCTTAGTTTACTTGCCGGTGTTGACTAAACAAATCATAAAAGTATGGTGGTAACACCTAACTCCCGACCATGGTCGGTTAACGACGTGATAAAATGAAATAAAGTAACTGCTAACTACCAGCGAGTGGGAAGACTGCGAATAGCAGTCTTTCTTCGGCTGTCAAGCCCGGGGAGGCATTCTGGTATAAGTGACACATACAATCGCTGACTTGCTGTGTGCCCCTTGACGCATAAAGTCTGGGCATGGTGACCGTCTCGTAATAGGTGGTTGGGGGGGGAGGTCACGTGGATTCCCACCTATTTTTCCTGGAGGCCGCCACCTATTCTACCACCGTGGGGGGGGTGGGGGGAAATAGGTGGCACGTATCATTTGGTTCTATGAAGTACTCCTTCTACTACTACTACTACTACTACTACTACTACTACTACTACTACTACTACTACTACTACTACTACTACTACTACTACTTCTACTTCTACTTCTGCTACTTCTGCTAGGTGGGATTACTGTGAGAGTATATAGAGAGGCTACTAGGAGGGAATGGTAGGGAACCTGACAGAAATAGGTGGCAAGGCAGGGCGGGTTGTGGGGATAGTGTAGCAGGGCACATATGAACCGCGGGGTGCCCCCCTTTCCTTCTACTCATTTAGGTGGGGGGATACTGTCGGAGTATATAGCGGGGGCTACTACTAGGGAACCCACCCTATTTCTGTGTGGGTTCGCTTACGAGCAGCTTTTCTGTATGCTCCCGCAATAACCAAGCCTAAATGGGTAGAGGGAAAGGGGGTCACCCCACGGTTCGTATGTGCCCTGCTCTACTATTCCCACAACCCGCCCCTGCCTTGCCACCTATTTCTGCGTAGGTTCCCCACATTCCCTACTAGTGAGCAAAAGATTCTCAGCAAACGCTGTGTTGGCACTGTGGTTACCACCCCCCCCCCCCCCCCCCCCCCACCCCAGATCCAGAAATAGGTGGCCCACCTATTTCGAACCCCCCCCCACCCCCCCCCCTCTGCGAGCGGGTCATCATGTCTGGGCCTAGGTCTGTCATAAAGTCCAAGCATGTGCAAGGGCCGTGACCTATAAAGCTGGGGCATGGTTTCCTTAAAGTCCGCGATGGCTGCTCGCGACTCACAATGTCCGTGTGTTGTCGTTGCACTTGTCTTCACCTATATAGCTCACACATCCGGCCATACGTGGGGCAGGCCATGACCATTATACACGGATCACAGGTCGCCAAAAGGGGGGCAACCGAAAATGGGGGGGGGAGGGAGAACCGGAAGAGGGCTATTTCAGGTCGCTTCGGATTCGGAGGAGATGTTTTTGGGGTGTTCTTTGGGCTTTCTTCGAGTTTGCGCTTGGGGCTTAAGCCCCTAAACTTGGGATGTTCCCCCTTGCACTATCCGTCCTTAATCGGGATTCTAGTATCCCTACGATGATCCCGATGAAGTCTTAGTGTAAGGGGAACATCCCAACCCTAAACCCTAAACCCTAAACCCGAAACCCTAAACCCTAAACCCTAAACCCTAAACCCTAAACCCTAAACCCTAAACCCTAAACCCTAAACCCTGGCACCCTTGGGCGCTTGCAAGACCTCGCTGCATGGAGTGCCAAGGATCAAAGCGACATCACCGACTTCGCCTCCTTCAAGCTCCTGGGGCGGGTTGAGGTTTGGGGTTTAGGGTTTGGGGTTTAGGGTTTGGGGTTTAGGGTTTAGGGTTTAGGGTTTGGGGTTTAGGGTTTGGGGTTTAGGGTTTGGGGTTTGGGGTTTAGGGTTTAGATTTGGGAGTGGGGTCCACTCTTTGGGCTTAGGTTTCGGAGGGTTTATGTACCATAGGGACCTCAAGAAGTAGAACAGGGTGTTGGGTTTATTATAGTATTCGTATATAGGGACTCTAAGGGAATGCTATTGGTACTTCTTCCGACCCCTATATTAAGTGGGCTCCTTCTGCGACACATAAACGCTAAGTTGCACGCACACGGCGCAAGCCTGACTTAGGTGCAAAACGCTTCCTGAAGCGACCCCTAAACCTCTCCCCCCCTTCCAAACCCCTAAAGCCTAAACCTAAACCCCAAACCCTAAACTTAAACCCTAAACTCTTAAATCCTTACATCCTTGAACCCTACCAAAAAAAACAAAGAACAAAAACAAGAAAAGGTTGAGCAGAAGACTGCCAGTGAGGCTGATGGCGCCGAACGTCTCGCAGCCTTCGAAGGACGAGCTGCCTGGCCTCGAAGTTTCAGGGTTCAGGGTTGTGTGTATTTTATTGTTTCAGGGGTCGGGGTAGGGTTTAGGGTTTAGGGTTTACGGTTCAGGGTTTAGGGTTTAGGGTTCAGGGTGTAGGGGGGGATTTAGGGTGTCGATGATTTTCGAGAAGCTTTTTGGTTTTTGTTGGGTTGAAGGCAACTTCCGGTGTTTAGGGTGTTTCAGATGCTTTGGTGTGTTTCGGGGTTTAGGGGTTGGGATGTTCGCCCTTACGCTAACAATCCTTAATGGGGATTTTAATAGGGAGTACTGAATCCCTATAAGGGGGAGCATCCCAGTTTGGGGGTGCCTAAGGGTCCACGCTCCGGCTTGAGTTTCGGGTTTAGGGGGTTTCGGGTTTCGGGCTGTAGGCTGCAGCCATCTATTCCTAGCTGAGCATGGACAACACCTTTCACCAGCTGGTTCCTATTTGGGGGTTGACGAAAGTAGGGTTTAGGGTTTAGGGTTTAGGGTTTAGGGTTTAGGGTTTAGGGTTTAGGGTTTAGGGTTTAGGAACAGAGACCCCAAAAGGTAGGACTCCCTTGTAGTAAGGACCCCCAAAAAGGCACCCCCAATTTCGGAATGATTTTTGGGCGAGGGCTGACTCTGGTTCACGTGACCGTCGCCTAAGGAGGTTGGACGTCTATCTGGAGAACACCATGTGCGACATCACCAAGGCGGCCCACCCGGCGCCCCTGTAAACCTCAAAAGGCCGAAATCCAAACAAGAGTCCAAAAGCACCGTAATTACCTGAGCCCGTAAGAGCTCCTGTAGAGCCCCCCTGAAGAACATGAAGGTGGAGGTTTAGTTTGGGTTTCGGGGTTTTTGGGCTGAAGCTCCGGTGTAGGTTTAGCGCTTCTGGCATCCTGGCCTGGTGCCCTTGTGTCAGCCCTCTTCATGTTTTGGGAGGGGGAGGTGAGTATCAGCCCCATGTTAGCCTAAAAAATCTTTCGGTTCCTAGGCCAGGGCCTAGGTTCATGCCCCATCTCTACGGGTAGTGAAAAAAAAGGGGTTCACAAGGGGTATACATGGGGTCCCCTTTAAGGGCCCATGCAAAAGAACCATGAAACTACCCTTACACCATCTTTTTGGTAGAGATTCTGGGGGCTTCGCAGTTACCAGGCTTCACTCCAGCAGAGATCCCTTGTCTGATTTTTTGTGTTGGCAGCGCATCTGCTCAACAACGACACTACCCTAAACCCGAAACCCTAAACCCTCAACAGCCTAAGAAATTCAAAGTCCTGTGAGGGCGGTTCGATCTGAATCACGGCCCCTTCGAGTAGGGAACATGCTTTAACCCTGAACCCCAAAACCTAAACCCTAAACCCTAAACCCTAAACCCGAAACCCTAAACCCTAAACCCTCAACCCCAAACCCTAAACATTTAAACCCTGAACAAGGTCGTCTGGGGCTGCCCCCAAGGCGAGGCAATGACGTGGTCAGCCGCGGGCCGAGGGCGGATGGTAGGTTCCGTTTGTTGAAGCTCCCTTTCTGGCACCCCCCCCCCCCCCCCAAAACCCTTAACCCCAAACCCTAAACCCCTAAGCCCTAAACCGCTAAGCCCTAAAACCCTGGCACCCTAAACCCAAAACTCCCAAGCCCTAAACCCTAAACCTTAAACCTTCAATTTGAATTTTCATTTTCGCCGCAGCCTTTGAAGCTTCGTTGTGCGCCCATACTTTGTGGTTTAGGTTTTAGGGTTTTGGCTTTTAGGGAGGGTTTTCGGTTTTCGGGTTTAGGGTGTAGGGTTTAGTGCTTAGGCCCTTCATGAGGAGATTAGGGTCTCAAGTTCTGACGAGGATATAGGCCTTTTTCTACTTGTGGGGCATCAATCTCAGCACGTTCGCCTGCACTCCTGCCGACAAGCTAACTGGAACTCCTTTGCTGCACCTAGAATCTTTCAACCCTGGACACTAAACTCTAAACCCTGAGCCCTAGCCAATACAGAAGTCATGATGGGGAGGGGAGCTAATGCACAAAATGCCCTGTATGACCCGACATGAGAACCCCAAACCCACAAGTCCCAATTCCCCCAAACAGAACCAAGACCTGAAACACCTGCAAAACCCCGGCGCCTTGCCAAGATGCATGGGACCGTGTTAAACACGTCCGAAATAAGGCTCTGTGGCCACTGAAGGCAACAAATTTACACCCCCGAAGCCTAAACCCTACAACCCTAAATCCCTAATCCCTAAACCCTCAACCCTCAACCCTCAACCCTCAACCCTCAACCCTCAACCCTAAACAAACCTCAAACCTTCAGCCCTCGAACCCTGGAACCCTCAACCCCTAGTCCTGCTTCTGAGGTCCACAACACTGCCGACCTGCCGCAAAGTTCAGGCTGGGGTTAGGGTTTAGGGTTTAGGGTTTAGGGTTTAGTGTTCAGGGTTTAGGGTTTAGGGTTTAGGGTTTAGGGTTTCGCGTTACTAGTGGGAGAGCTTCCAAGAGAGTCAGGGTCTCCCCTTCTGTATGTAGGTTGTCGGGCCTCGGCGCTGTTCCCTCCCCTCAAGCCTGGTCGAATCCCCCTTGGAAACGTAAGGCCACGCAACCCTATGAAACCTGAAGCCTCAAAGCTCTCGCAGTCCGAAACACAATCCTAAAATCCCGAGACGCCAAGCACAAATTAAACCCTTAACCCTAAGCCGTAAACCCTAAACCCTGAACCCCGAACCCCAAAACCCCGAAACCGTAAAGCCCAAACCCTATTCCAATTGTTAAGGCCCTAAATGACCCAGCCCTCAACCACGACTGGGTTCAGGGTTTGGGGCTTGGGCGTTTAGGGGTTTAGGGGTTTAGGGCTTTAGGGCTTTAGGGGTTTAGGGGTTTAGGGGTTTAGGGGTTTAGGGTTTAGGGTTTAGGGTTTAGGGTTTAGGGTTTACGGTTTAAGGTTTAGGGTTTAGGGTTTAGGGTTTAGGGTTTAGGATAAGGCGCTCAGAGGGTTCCGAAGCAACACGAACCCTGGGCCAGATGCGGCAGGTGATGCGGAGCGTTTCGATCCGGATCGCCTCCGCGTGCCTTGGACCCAAAGCCCTAAGCCCTAAGCCCTAAGCCCTAAACCCTAAACCCTAAACCCTAAACCCTAAACCCTAAACCCTAAACCCTAAACCCTAAACCCTAAACCCTAAACCCTAAACCCAGGATTTGGGGTTGCGAGCCTGCGGCTTTGGGACTTCGAGCTTGGGGGTTTGGAGTGTTGGGCGCTGGCCATAGAACAGTAGGGTTTAAGGTTTGGGGTTTAGGGTTTGGGGTTTAGGGTTTAGGGTTTAGGGTTTAGGGTTTAGGGTTTAGGGTTTTAGGGTTTTAGGGTTTTAGGGTTTTAGGGTTTTAGGGTTTTAGGGTTTTAGGGTTTTAGGGTTTTAGGGTTTTAGGGTTCTAGGGTTCTAGGGTTCTAGGGTTCTAGGGTGCTAGGGTTTAGGGTAACCCTAAACCCTCTCCCCTAGGAGCATGGGCAGCAGCTGCTGCACTTCTTGAGGCAGCGCCCGGGCGACGAGAGCTCGCGGTTCTTTCAACGAGGTTTAGGGTTTAGGGATCAAGGGATTAAGGGATTAGTGTTTAGGACTTAGGTGTTTGGGGGTTTTGGGGGTTTCAGGTGGGTTGGGCTTCTTAGGGCTCTCGGGTCTCAGCATCTTCGTGCTTGAGGGTTGTATGGTTTCAACGAGGTTTAGGGTTATGGGTTTAGGGTTGGAGGGTTAGAGCGCACCTTCTTTCTGGGGCTAAACTTAACCTCAGAGCCGAACCCAACAAAAAGCCTACAGGAGCCAAACCTAAACCCTAAACCCTAAATCCTAAACCGTAGACCCTAAACCCTAAACCCTAAACCCTAAACCCTAAACCCTAAACCCTAAACCCTAAACCCTAAACCCTAAACCCTAAACCCTAAACCCTAAACCCTAAACCCTAAACCCTAAATGTAAGGTTCCCAGGTACCGGTCTGTACGTGCTTGTCGGGCCAGGATTGACCCTAAGCCCTCAACCCTCAACCCCAGATCCTGGCACGCCGAACCCCAAAGCCGACAAAAACCTTTCGGGTTTAGGGTTTAGGGTTTAGGGTCTAGGGTTTAGGGTTTAGGGTTTAGGGCCCATGTAGCCAAGGAGATGTCGAAGGGAAGGCGGTACTTATTGGCTCTTCCGCGAGCAGATGCTGGGATTGCAATGGCTTAGGGCTAGCCTAAACCCTAAACCCTAAACCTTAAACCCTAGCTCCTAAACCCTAAACCCTACTTAGACCCTAGACCCGAAACCCTAAACCGGCGTGGGGAGCTTGTGCTTGTTTGGGGTTCCTGGTTTTGGAGGGTCAGGAGGTTGCCCTGAAGCCCTAGACCCTATACCTTTAGGGCTTTGGGGGTTCATTAGGGATTCAGGCTTTCGTGCTGTGGGCCTAGGGCACGAGAGGGGTTGAGAGATATTGCAGCATGTAATATATAGTATATAATACAGTATAGTGTATAATGTATAATGTATAACATATAATGTATCATGTATAATGTACAATGTTTAATGCATTATGTATAGTATACATTCCAAAATGTAGAATCTATCATGTATATAATGTATAATGTATATAACGTATTCTGTATAATGTAAATGTATAATGTGTACTGTATAATGTATTATGTATTATGTATCATGTATAATGCATAATATACAATCTACAATGTATCGTGCATAATGTCAAGTGTATACCGTATACTGTACAGTTCTCGCACGTAGTTTTATCAGTGGTTTTTATATGGGAGTTTACGAAAATCGGGGACCCCAATATAGACCCCCAAACAGTAGGATTCCTAAACCCTAAAACCCTAAGCCCTAAACCCTAAGCCCTAAACCCTAAGCCCTAAACCCTAAACCCTAAACCCTAAACCCTAAACTCGGAAGCCCCCATATGAATGGATAATACGGACTGCCAGGAATAGCTCTCGAGCCGAGCTCTTCGACATCAGCAATTCCGGTGAGCGTGAGGTCGGGACTCAGAGGGCTGGGGTTTAGGGTTTAGGGTTTAGGGTTTAGGGTTTAGGGTTTAGGGGTTTAGGGGTTTAGGGGTTTAGGGGTTTAGGGGTTTAGGGGTTTAGGGGTTTAGGGGTTTAGGGGTTTAGGGGTTTAGGGGGTTAGGGGTTTAGGGGTTTAGGGGTTTAGGGGTTTAGGGGTTTAGGGGTTTAGGGTTTAGGGGTTTAGGGTTTAGGGTTTAGGGGTTTAGGGTTTAGAGGGTTTAGGGTTTCGGGTTTGGGGTTTAAGGGGTGGTAGAGTTTTCGAGGCTGCGCCACGATGCGCCAGCGAAGAGTTGCACGGTGACAAGCTTGTGCGGCCGGGATTCGTTTTGGTGAGTAGATCTCGGCATCAGCGGGTACCGACCACAGACCTCTAACCCATCTCCCGCCCTGGCTCAAGGCCAACACACAACAATATACAAGAAAACAAATGAGTTTCAATTGGTTGGGGTCTCCGTGTGTGTGTGTGTGTGTGTGTGTGCGCGCGTGCTGTGGAACGGGTTTGGAATCTGGGAACCTTTAAGGGCTCGGACGACGCCCGCGCTAAACCCCAAACCCCAAATCCTAAACCCCAACCCTATACCCAGAACCCTAAACACTCTAACCCTGAACCCCACAACCCTATGACCTAAACCCTAAACCCTAAACCCTAAACCCTAAACCCTCAATCCTAAACCCTAAACCCTAAACCCTAAACCCTAAACCCTGCACCCTAAACCCTAAACCCTAAACCCTAAACCCTAAACCCTAAACCCTAAACCCTAAACCCTAAACCCTAAACCCTAAACCCTAAACCCTAAACCCGAAGCTTGCAGGATGAGGATGGCAACTGGGAGACCTCAGCGGCCTTCAGGCCGGGTGTTGGTGGGTTCTTCGGGTTTAGGGTTTAGGGTTTAGGGTTTAGGGTTTAGGGTTTAGGGTTTAGGGTTTAGGGGTTAGGGTTAGAGCTTAGGGGCTTAGGGGCTTAGGCGCTTAGGGGCTTAGGGACTTAGGGAGCTGAGGGTCTAGGGTCTTACGGTAGGGATAGGGTTTAGGGTGAGGAGGCTCAGGAGCTTGCGATCTAGTTTATGGGCGCGGGGTTGTTGGGTTTAGGGCTCAGGGTGGACATTTAGGGGTCTAGGGTCGTAGGACATAGGGCTTAATGGGGTTTGTAGGCTGAATTTTGCTCTGAAGGGGGGTGCCTCGGGTTTTCTAGAGGCGTATATCGGTGCATTCTGGAAAGTAAAGGGGTTTATGGGGCGTGGGGTTGTGTTTCGGCGCTTCATATTTGCTTTTCTTGTTTGCGAATAGTTTTTGTTTGTCCGGAATCCATTGGGGCGGGGTAAGGCTAGGCGCTTTTAGGAGGGGGAACGGGGGCGTGGAGGGGGGTAGGAGATCTTCTCGGAGACAAGGGAGTCAGGGGGTGGGGGGGGGTTTGAATTTAGGGGGTCGGTTCGCGAAGAAGCCCCAACAAGGTTATTTTCAGGTTGCAGCTCCAGTTTTTCTATTTCGCAAACCTAAACCCAACCCTAAATCCCCTTACATGCTTCAGTTGTCCTACCTAGAAACCCAAAACCCTAAAGCCTACCGCCATCGCACGGGGCTTCTTTTTGCCGAGAGCCTTGGGAGGCTTGTCCTCTGCACGATGGCCAGTTAGTTGAGGGCACCCTCAAAGAGACAGAGTATACATAACACCCCCACACACACACACACACGCGCACATGTGCATGTATGCATGCATGCATGCATGTATGTAGGTATGCACGAGACCCTAAAACTACTATTTGCTTAAGAACCCCCCCAAAATAAGATATGTTACATACCCTATATTGCCCTTAAAGGGGGGCCCCTAAGCAAATCGTAGAAACCCAAACGCCAAGAGAACTGGGCGCCTCCCACCCGAAAGGACCACGCCCTCCCTTGCGACTCCCATCGCGTCGCTCTGCTTCCACCTTGCCAAGTCCATGGAGCAACTCGGTGGGTATAGGGTTTAGGGTTTAGGGTTTAGGGTTTAGGGTTTAGGGTTTAGGGTTTAGGGTTTAGGGTTTAGGGTTTAGGGTTTAGGGTTTAGGGTGTATAGGACTCTTAGGGTTTGGGGTAAAGCGGGTTTGGGGTTCTCGGGGTTCCGGGCTTCGGGATGAAATAGCGGGGTTTAGGCTCTCAGGACCTAGGGTAGGCCCTTATTGTCTTTTTTCGGGGTTCAGGGTTTAGGGTTTAGGGTTTAGGGTTTAGGGTTTCAGGTTCCCTTCTAGCCCCCCTTAAAAGCAAACAGGGCACCTTGTTTATTCCTGGGTCTAGTAAACCCTCATCGCCAAATCCTGGTTTTCACGCCTTCCCGGCTGTGTTCCTATGTTTGTTCGTGTTGCCATGTTTTTTTTTATGTATATATATCTATGTACATATACTGTTCTCATTCTGTATTTTTTTGGGTGGGTAGACCTGGGTAGAACTGCAATTTGGGTCCCTACATATAGCTCTACCCATTTACCTAAACCCGAAACCCTGACCCTAAACCCTAGTCCTGATTTAAGGTGTGGTAAGCCCTGGCAACACACGCGCAAGGCAGGAATCCGACCAACGCCAGCTGCTTCAGAAGGCTCCGCTTGCGTCCGAGCTCTTCAACCGGTTGGGGTTTAGGGTTTAGGGTTTGGGGTTTGGGGTTTAGGGTTTAGGGTTTAGGGTTTAGGGTTTAGGGTCCTAACTCTAAGGGGTTTAGGATTTCGGGGGTGGCTTTAGACCCTAAAGACCCTGAAGCGACAACAGCAACGACCAGAGACGGACAGATTTCACAAGAGGTCACCAAACCCTAAACCTTCAACTCCTAAACCCTAAACCCTAGACTCTAAACCCCTAAGCCCCTAAACCCCTAAACCCCTAAACCCCTAAACCCTCAACCCTAAACTCCTAAGCCCCTCAACCCTAAAGCTTCAGCTGGAGAGGCGACACACCTCTTGGAACCGCTGAAGGAAGATCAGCAGCTTGGCATGCCTGGAGGGCCTGAGCTCACGGCAGTCGGTTTAGGGTTTAGGATTTAGGGTTAGGGTTTAGTGTTTAGGGTTTAGGGTTTAGGGTTTCGGTTTTAGGGTTTAGGGTTTAGGGTTTAGGGCTCAGGGGTTTAGGATTTAGGGTTTAGGGTTTAGGGTTTAGGATTTGCTGCAATGTGGCGCAGATGCTGTGAAGGTCAGGAGGTGCAGAAGAGGCCCAAAAGCTTCGTTAGGTGCGAAGAGCAGCTCTGACACCTTTCTCCCATGCACCCTACACAGTCCAAGCCGGCAAAAGCCCCCTAGCCTGTTCCTTTTAGGGCTTACGCCTAAACTCAAGTCAATTGCCCACTTCCAAACAACCTTGTCCCAATGCAGTTCTAGGTCCTAAGGAAGGATTTCAGGAAAGCGCAGGGGGGTCCCAGGTAGGTCCCAGGCAGGTAGAAGGCGGCTCCCAGTAGGGGTTTCAGGAAAGTTTGGGGGTCAGTGGGCCCTGGTTCGTATAGCGTTGATACAAAGGCTCTTCTAAGGCAACATAAGGTTAACACAACGGGTTTTAAGGGTGTGTAGTGGCTTCTTTGTGCTTGTTTGTAGGGTTTGTAGGACTTCCCTTGCTTGTGCTTTTGGTGTTCCGTTCCCCCGCACAGCTCATGAATGCAAATGCAGGGGCACCCTTTGTGTTATTGAAATAATCCACTCACGGACCTGGGTTAACGTCCCAGAGTTCAAGGATGCAACCCTAGGCGGCCAAGGGCCCGAAACCCGAAGCCCTAGTCCTAAACCTGAAAACACTCAACCCTAAACCCGAAATCCCAGTGGTACCTTCTTGGCCGCCCCTTTGACGGAGTTCGGGTCCGCATCCTCTGCTCAAGTCCGGGAGTGCGGGGACTACCCTAGACCCTGTAAATCTTATCGACTTTACAGCCCTAAACCCTAATCTTAGTAGTAGAGTAGATAACCTTTAACCTTTTTGGGCTAATATATTCCCCTTGTAATCCCAAAGGTTAACCTTTAAAACCCATAGGTACTGGACAACTAAGTAATACCTAAACCCTACACCTCAAGACACGAAAAGGCCTTTCGAAGCCCCCTTGTATAAATCCTTGTATCAACCCTATAAACTTCCATCAGCCCGCAGAGTACCTGTACCTCCAGAACCCTGAACCCCTAACCCTAAACCCTAAACCCTAAACCCTAAACCCTAAACCCTAAACCCTAAACCCTAAACCCTAAACCCGAAACCCGAAACCCTGAACCCCCAAAGCCACGGAGGTATGGGCTTTACGCAACAGCGGCCCTCCAGCTTGCGCAGCTCGTCTTCATCAGAGTCTTTTAGGGTTTGGGGTTTGGGTTTAGGGTTTAGGGTTTGGGGTTGAGGGATTTTAGTAGGGTTTAGGGATCTTATGGTTTAGGGTTTGGGGTTGAGGGGTGCTTTAGGATTTCGGCTGCAAACTGGAATTGGGGGGCTTCTAGCGACCTTGGCAAAGTCCATGTGGGGCTATTGCTTACTGGCACGCTTATGGGGTATACCGAAGGTATGTCGAGTTGAAGGTGGGATTTTTTGCAGCCGACTTGAATTTTCACGGAGCGTGCTGCCTGAGTCCTGCTTTTACTCCCCTAGCTGGCTTTGTTAGGCTGCCCCAACAAAGTGGCTCCCTAACCCTAAACCTTCAACCCTAAACCCTAAATCCTTAACCCTCAACTCAAGGTGCCTGCCCGAAATCAGTACTTCGGAGGGCGCGTGCGCGGCTTCCATAAGCTCGAGTCCATTTCGGGTTGCCCTAAACCCTAGGCCCTTATAAAAGGGGTCCCTGTTAGCAACCCCACTTAAATCACAATCCTAAACCCCCAAAGCCTAAACTCTGCAACCACCAACCGCCTGTGGGCTGTATTTCATTATCTAAATCTGAGTACATCTATACATGTTGTAGGCACTTGTTCTTTCTCTTATTAGCAGCAATAAGAATTCAGCTAACAATAAAAAGTAAAAGTAAAATAGCAGCAACAAGAAAGACAAGAATTATCAGAATGTTAAGAATAATAAGAGCAATTAGAATAAGAAGAATAAGAAGACGAGTAAGAAGAAAAAGAATAACCAGAACAATTAACAATGAGGTGTTCCTACATGCGCACGCCTGTGGCCGCACTAGCGGACCAAGCCGCATCGGTCACAACACCACCAGGTGCCCTTGGCGTCACAAGCTCAGGGTTTTCGGGTTTTAGGGTTTGAAGGGTTTTAGGGTTTTAGGGGTTTAGAGTTTAGGGGTTAGGGTTAGGGTTTGGGGTTTTAGGGTTTTGGGGTTTTGGGGTTTTAGGGTTTTAGGGTTTTTAGGGTTTGAAAGGTTTGAAGGGTTTGAAGGGTTGTAGGGTTTTTGGGTTTTTGGGTTTTTGGGTTTTGGGTTTTGGGGTTTTAGGGTTTTAGGGTTTTGGGGTTTTAGGGTTTTTAGGGTTTAAGGGTTTTAGGGTTTTAGGGTTCTAGGGGTTTAGGGTTTGAGGGTTTGAGGGTTTGAGGGTTTCAGGGTTTTAGGGTTTTAGGGCGTTTAACGTTTTAGGTTTTCAGGGTTTTAGGGTTTTCGGGTTTTAGGGTTTTAGGGTTTTAGGGTTCAAGGGTTTTAGGGTTTTAGGGTTTTAGGGTTTTGGGGTTTTGGGGTTTTTGGGTTTTGGGGTTTTAGGCTTTTAGGCTTTTAGGCTTTTAGGCTTTTAGGCTTTTAGGCTTTTAGGCTTTTGCTGTTTTACGGTTTTAGGTTTTTTAGGGTTTTTAGGGTTTTTAGGGTTTTCACGGTTTTTAGGGTTTTTGAGGGTTTTTAAGGTTTAAGGGTTTTAGGGTTTGATGGTTTGAAGGGTTTGAAGGGTTTGAAGGGTTTGAAGGGTTTGAAGGGTTTGAAGGGTTTGAAGGGTTTGAAGGGTTTGAAGGGTTTTAGGGGTTTGAAGGGTTTGAAGGGTTTGAAGGGTTTCCTTTTTTTTTTTTTTGTCTTTTTGGGTTTTGGGTGCTTACGATTTAGGAGGAGAGCCTTAGAGTTTCACAGTTTCGGCTCACAGGTTTTAGGGGTTTAGGGCTTGAGGGTTGTTAGGGTTTAGGGTTTAGGGTTTAGGGTTTAGGGTTTAGGGTTTAGGGTTTAGGGTTTAGGGTTTAGGGTTTAGGGTTTAGGGTTTAGGGTTAGGGTTTAGGGTTTAGGGTTTAGGGTTTAGGGTTTAGGTCTAGCCCTGCCGTGGGACCAATCCAAGAACTTTTCAGTCAGTTGGGAGGATAAGGGTGTAACACGTTAGGCTGAAAAGATCCTTATCCATCAAATGAACAGAAAAATCCTGGTTCTTCCTAGGGAATGAGGGGACTAGGGCCCTATATATACCCTTGTCAGGGAGTATATAGGTACCTCCATTCCCTACTAAGAACCAGCCAAAAAAAAAGTATAGTAACCCCTCTTGGGACATAAGGGGGAACATCCCAACTCATCCACCAACAAGTGAACAGAAAAATTGAGCAAGTACCCTAACCCTAAACCCGAAACCCTAAACCCTAAACCCTAAACCCCAAACCCTAAACCCTAAACCCTGAACCCTGAACCCTACACCCTAAGCCCTAAACCCTGCACTGCTTTTTTTCTCTCCCGGTGAAGCAGCAGATCTGGGATACCTTGCCGAGGCGAGGCTCCGCCCGCCGCGCGGCTGAGCGTGGCCATGCGCTACTTGGAGAAGGCCTAGGGTTTAGGGTTTGGGGTTTAGGGTTTAGGGTTTGGGGTTTAGGGTTTAGGGTTTAGGGTTTGGGGTTTAGGGTTTAGGGTTTGGGGTTTAGGGCTTGGGGTCTGGAACTTTTGCAACTGCCCCCCACATAATTATCGTGCTAAGTCTGAGTTGTGGGCCCGTACTTTTTTGCACACCGGAGGGTTTGTTGGGTTGAGGATTTTCGTTTGGAGGGTTTCTTCGGGGGAGGAGGTCGCTGTTTAGAGGTTCGTTCGCGGAGGGGGTGGAGGACAGTGCAAGCCCAAGCATTTGGGGGTGGGGGGGGGGGATTGGTTCCGTCCTGAACAGAGAGAAAAACCGTGCAAGCCCAAATCGGTAGTCGAAATCCTAAGTCACTCAAGGCAAGGGTTTACATTTGTGTATGATGAGGTATTTGAGGCTCCCAGATCCGAAATTAAGCTACGGCTTAGGGGTTCAGTGTTTAGGCCTCATGGTTTGAGGGGTTTCAGGGTTTTCGGCTTCAGGGAACATACATGCGAGCCCCAAGCACACAGAGACACGAAGCCCTCGGGCCTCAACCAGACAGTGGTGCGACTGAAAGTTCGCCAAAAATCAAAAATCGTTAGAATCGGCTGGAGCCCTTGACCCCAAGTTCCATAATGACGCCCAAGTTGGGTTTAGGGTTTAGGGTTTAGGGTGTAAGGTTTGGGGTGTAGGGTTTAGGGTTTGGGGTTTAGGGCTAGGGTTTAGGGTTTAGGGAAAGTTGGACAGTATTTGGGGGCTTCCTCCCTGATTCAGCAAAGCTTTGTTCGCTGTAACGAGCCTGCTTAGAGGGCCAGCTTCCGCCTAGTAGGCAGTGCTGATTTGCTCAGCTTTCGTCTCAAAACTCCTCCCCTGGGAGCAAGCTTGCGGAACCCATCATGAGAATTCTTCGGGTGCAGTGGGACAGTGGCAGGGCACTATTTTGGCCCTTGTGAGAAGGAGGGTTCGCGGCCCCATAAGCCCTCATCGCTAAGCCCCGAATTTTCTTTGAGATGCTCTCCCTAAACCGGAAACCCTAATCCCAAAACCCTAAACCCTAAACTCTAAGCCCTAAACCCTAAACCCTAAACCCTAAACCCTAAACCCTAAACCCTAAACCCTAAACCCTAAACCCTAAACCCTAAACCCTAAACCCTCAACCCTAAACCCTAAACCCTAAACCCTGACCACAGGTGCTGCGGCTCCTTGGACGCCTCAGCGACGATGCCTCCACGCTGCGAGCTGGTCTGCTGCTCCAGGGCCAGGCAGGGGCGGTTTAGGGTTTAGGGTTTAGGGTTTAGGGTTTAGGGTTTAGGGTTTAGGGTTTAGGGTTTAGGGTTTAGGGTTTAGGGTTTAGGGTTTAGTACAACCCTACAACCCTGCAACCCTACAACCCTAAAAGCGGAAGATCCCCCAGAGCTCCGAAAGCTGCTTTAATGCCGCTAAAGCTCCTAAAGCTCCTCAACGGCAAGGAGTCATGTCGCAGGCGTAGACTCCAGGCCCCGTCCCCAAAAAAAGAATAACAAAAATCCGCCCCTAAGCCCTTGAGCCCGAAACCTTAAGCCCCCAAGCTCCTGAAGCCCCTAAAGTCTAAACTTCAAACCCAGGGTAGCTTTGAGCTTTCTTCCAGGCAAGACGCGGCAAAACAGCAAACAAAGGGAAGGATGGTCACAATTGCGGGTTTAGGGTTTAGGGTTTAGGGTTTAGGGTTTAGGGTTTAGGGTTTAGGGTTTAGGGTTTAGGGTTTAGGGTTTAGGGTTTAGGGTTTAGGGTTTAGGGTGTAGCTTTGGGGGCTTTAGGGAGGGCTTTCCTTGTACCCGTTGTCTGTTGAGTGGGTGTTCATCCAGTTGTCAGAGTCGAAAACCAAGCCCTCTGCCCAGCACCTGGGACATTCAAGCGCGCACCCCACAGAGAGAACCCCTTAACCCTAAGCCCTCTAAGCCCAAAACAGCAGTTGTGGCTCAAAAGCTTCGGAAATGATGCCAAATCATGTAGAGGCGGGATATATAGAGGGGGGTAGGAGGGAACCCTAAACCCTAAACCGCTTTTTTTTTTGGGGGGGGGGGGGGGGGGGGGGGGGGCGGGGGCTCAACCCTGAACAAAGAGGTCGCCTACGCCGAGTGCATCGTGAAGTTGGTGAAGGAGGCACTGGGGCTCAGGGCTGTAGGATTTAGGGTTTAGGGCTTAGGGTTTAGGGCTTAGGGTTTAGGGCTTAGGGTGTAGGGTTTAGGATTTAAGTAGGGTTTAGGGTTTAGGATTTAGGGTTTAAGGTTTAGGGTTTAGGGCTTAGGGCTTAGGGGCTTAGGATTTCGGGTTTAGGGTTTAGGGTTTAGGATTTAGGGTTTAGGGTTTAGGGTTTAGGGTTTAGGGTTTTTGAGGTGGGCTTCGTGGGTGGGAGGAACTCAGGGTCCAAAAAGGGTTTCGTGGGGCTTCCAGTGCCAGGGTTTAGGGTTTAGGGTTTAGGGTTTAGGGTTTGGGGTTTGGGCTTTGGAGTTTTCTATGGGAGTGGCAAGGGTTAGGGGTGCCAGGTTGGGATGGTCCCCCTCATACGAGCAGTTTTTAATAGGGATTATAGTACCCCCCCCCCCCCCCCTATGTTTCAATCCCGATTTAATGCCAGTATATATATATATATATAGGGGATTGGCAAGGGTTAGGAGTTAGGAGTGCCAGGTTTGTAAGAAAATGGTCCCTTACCTTCCTTCAAGGGTTCTGAGGCATGAGCCGGCCCTTGGGTTCCTGCAGTTTCCTCGGGAATAGACGGGGTATATCACGATGAGGGTTCCCCAACTAAGGGCCCATGTTGAGGGGCCGTGCAACTACGCTTCGAGTTGGAGATTTTCGAGTGTTGTGGTGTTGCTTGGCTTTCGATGGTCAGGACATTTTGCAAAAAGCCCTGTGTGCCCAGACGCCCTGCGAGCCCGCGTGATGAAGCCCCCTAACCGACCCTGAACCCTAAGCCCTAAGCCCTAAAGCTCCTAAACCCCTCAAACCCCCAAACCCTAACTCCTAAACCCCTTGACCCCAAAGCTAAACCCTAACTCCTAACCCCTCAACCCCCAAACCCTCAACCCGCTACGCCCTAAGCCCTATGCCCCCTTGTAGTCCTAGTATAGTAGCCCTAAGCCCTAAACCCTAAACCCTAAACCCTAAACCCTAAACCCTAAACCCTAAACCCTAAACCCTAAACCCTAAACCCTAAACCCTAAACCCTAAACCCTAAACCCTAAAAGCTAAAACCAACACCCTAAACCCTAAACCCTAAACCCTAAACCCTAAACCCTAAACCCTAAACCCTAAACCCTAAACCCTAAACCCTAAACCCAAACCCTAAGCCCTAAGCCCTAAACCCTAAACCCTAAACCATAAGCCCTAAACCCTAAACCCTAAACCCTAAGCCCTAAACCCTAAACCCTAAACCCTAAACCCTAAACCCCCAAACCCCCACACCATCTGTCCAAGGCCTGCATCCCCACCTACTCCGCCTGGCTGACGCAAGTTCAGCGAAGTTCACAGGCTCGCGAGGGCTCTCGGGAGTGCAGTGCTTTGAGGGGTTTAGGGGTTTAGGGTTTTTTGGGGCCTAGGGGTGTTGAGGGGTCGTAGAGTTTTTGGGGGGACTTTCTAGGGGTGTTGAAGGGTTTCGATAGGGGTTTTTAGGGGTTGGGGTTTAGGTTGACGAAGCATGGACAGCCCAGAGACAAGAACCATGGATGGGGCATAATTACTTCTCTACGCTAGGCTAAACCCTAAACCCTAAACCCTAAACCCTAAAGCCTAAACCCTAAACAACCCTAAACCCTAAACCCTAAACCCTAAACCCTAAACCCTAAACCCTAAACCCTAAACCCTAAACCCTAAACCCTAAACCCCAACTTGTTTTTCAAGCTAAGCCGCCTATGAGACACGAAATTGGCTGCAGTTCCAGGCTGCAGGTCTACGGCGCGGTTTTGTTGCTTTTTTACTCTTCCAGCCATGGCCGTTGAGTTGGAGGTGTGCCTTTCTGGCAAGTGCACCAAGAAGGGTGCACCGATGCTTCTGCGCGATATCGAGGAAGCCGGCATGGATTTAGGGTTTAGGGTTTAGGGTTTAGGGTTTAGGGTTTAGGGTTTAGGGTTTAGGGTTTAGGGTTTAGCGCGACATTCGAGGAAGCGAGCATGGACCTGGCCCACGTCACCGGAAGCCGCTGCCTGAAGAAGTGCTCCAAGGGTCCGAACTGCCGAGAGGGCACGGATCGCAAGGTGGGGGTTTCCGAAGTCAGGGGGTACCTTGTATTGGGGTCCTTGTTATAAGGGAATCCTATTATTTGGGGGGTATACTAGGGGGCTCCTTGTTGTGGTATACCCTAAGGGGGTACCTTATTGGGGCCTTTACTAGAAGTCTACAAGGGGATATCAGGGGGCTCCTTGCTGTCGCAAAACCCCCAGGTGATCAAGGGCCTGAAGAAGTTCAGTCGCATCGAGGCCATGCTCACA
>CAJNDS010002127.1:201369-203548 GCA_905221605.1 Symbiodinium natans | reverse complement strand
TTCTTCTTTCTTCTTTCTTCTTTCTTATTTCTTCTTTCTTCTTTCTTCTTTCTTCTTTCTTCTTTCTTCTTTCTTCTTTCTTCTTTCTTCTTTCTTCTTTCTTCTTTCTTCTTTCTTCTTTCTTCTTTCTTCTTTCTTCTTTCTTCTTTCTTCTTTCTTCTTTCTTCTTTCTTCTTTCTTCTTTGTCTTCTCTGTTCTCTCTTCTGTCTTCCCTCAGGGGGGAAACTGAAACAAATTGAAACACATGCAAAAATCTCAAAAACTTTGCAAAAGTCGGGGTAAAATTTTAAAAACCGACCCCCACGCACGAAGCAAGCTCAATAAATCCTAAACCCTAAACCGTAAATTTAAGAGCCTCCGGCTCAAGCCACCGACCCCGCTGGAGCATAGTTGAAAGGTTTAAACGCGTTCGTTAGGTGTCGGTGGGGGGGGGGTAGGGGGGCGAGGGGTAGGAGGGGGGGGGAGGGGGGGGGGGTAGGGGGTGGGGGGGGGGGGGGGTGGGGGGGGGGTAGGGGGGGGAAGGGGGGGGTAGGGGGGGGGTAGGGGGGGGTAGGGCAGTTTATGCTGTGTGGGTGGTCTGGCCCTCCATGGAAAAGGGGACCCCCCCTCCCCCGCCCCCGCGCGTTTTGGGGGGGTAAGGAGGGAAAGAGGGAGGTTTTCACCTCCTTTTCCCATCCAACACGCCGGCAGGTCGGCGGACCCACCCTAAAGCCTAAACCCTAAACCCTAAACCCTCAACCCTACACCCGAAATTCCCACCCAGGCCTGCTTAGGCCGCACTTACCACCTTCTAGGGTGCCTGGACCCAGAACTACACCCCGCAGCCATTAACACCATTGCTTGGACTTACTGTGCAAGCCTACAGAGTTGTGTTGAGCGTGCGCTGCACCTCCAGTGCCAGTGCAATACCCCGCAAGGCAAAATATTCTAACTGCAAGGTTTGGCCCGAGGGTAACATCGGGCCGTTTACCCTCCGCACCAAAATATTCTAACTGCACCCCCCCCCCCCCCCCCCTGTTTTTCAATTCTAACTTCGAGGTCGCCGCTGTCTATATAAAGCAAGATGCCAAAACCCTCAACCTTCCACCCGAAAAATGAAGTCCCTTAACAAGCCCTAAACCCCTGCAAATCCTAAGCCCTAAACCGAGGCAGCTCTTGGGAGGAAGGCGCAGCGGGAGTCAGGATGTCATGCTTCCGAACAACTGCAGTTCTCTGACTGTGACTGGGCAGAGAAGGCGGGTTCTGCGGGGGTGGGGCGCGGGGCGGGAGCCGTTTCTTCTTTTATACGGAGTTTGTATCTGGGGCTGAACCTAAGTGTTCTCGGCCATGATTGGTCCTTTGGGCCACCTTACTTCTCTCGTAGCTCCGTTTTGGATTTTGGTGTAGGGTTGATCGTGCAGGGTCGGAGTTTTTTGGCGAACAATACGCCAGGATGAGGCAGTTTTGAACAAACCCGTACAAGCCTTTGAGGGGAACTTCCTTGGTCCTAGCCTAATGTTACTAAGGCTCCCAACCCTGACCCCGAACCCACCTCCCAGAAGGGGCACCATGCACAGCAAAAGCAGACTTCCTATGCCATCGCGCAGGAAATTCAGAAAACAAAGGGGGCACATATGGCAGTGTTTTTCGCAGGACAGTGCCAAGGAAGTTGCCACCTTCCGCAAAGAACGAAGCAAACTTTCAGTACATGTTACAGACACAATTTGTAGTAACGAAAACATTGTCCGAACGAGCAACCTGACAAATTTTGCACAGGTGTGTGAAAAACGGGTGGGCTTCCTAACAGTTTTGTTGGCAGGAATGGCAGCTGCAGAAGATCCGCGTAGTCAACCACGACTGCTTTCGCATGAAGTTCCGGCGCCTCGGCGATGTAGTCCCACGACAGGCTGGTGACTGGGCGAATGATGGAAGCCGACGACATTCGGTCAGACCTGTGCGTGTTGAGGGACGAGCGGGCGTCAGACTGACCCTAGTACCCGAAACCCTAAACCCTAAACCCTCAACCCTCAACCCTCAACCCTCAACCCTCAACCCTAAACCCTAAACCCTACACCCTAAACCCTAAACCCTAAACACCCATGTGTGTTGTGTCCAGGTGCCTCGGCAATGCCACGCTGGGCTGTGTCGACGACCCTGTCTGGCACGTTGACCTCGTGGCTGAGCTCGGTGGTGATGCAGT
>CAJNDS010002127.1:183869-193869 GCA_905221605.1 Symbiodinium natans | reverse complement strand
CTGAACCCTAAACCCTAAACCCTTCGAGAACTTCGAGCACCCGGCTCAATCGAAGAGAGACGTACTGGAAGGATTGCTTGAATCTGGAGTCTGGAGGTTGCTTTTGTCCGACTCTGACGCAGTGAGGGGAGGAGAGGATGCGAGAGGAGGTCGATGACGCGAGAGGAGGTCGACCAGTTTGAACGAAATCTAAACCCTAAACCCTAAACTCTAAACCCTAAACCCTAAACCCTAAACCCTACACCCTGAAGATGGTCACACCCAGGCACGATGCCCAATGCGGGATGCGGATCAAAAATTTTTTTAGGATATTTATTTAGGATTAAAAAATAGTTTATTCGGTTCTTCCGCTGGAGAGAGGGAACCGGAGGGAGGGAGGGAGAACAGGAGGGAGGGAGGGAAAGAAGGAAGGGCGGAAGGACGAAAGGAAGGAAGGAAGGAAGGCAGGAAGGAAGGAAGGAAGGAAGCAAGCAAGGAAGCAAGGAAGCAAGGAAGCAAGGAAGCAAAGAAGCCAGGAAGCAAGGAAGCAAAGAAGCAAGGAAGAAAGGAAGGAAGGAAGGAAGGAAGGAAGGAAGGAATAAATCAAGAAATCAAGAAAGAAAGCAAGAAAGAAATAACGATGAAAGAAATAGCAAAAAAGAAGCAAGGAAGAAGTAGTGCCAGCTTGCTTCAAAGCATACGCATCTTTTCGAAACCCATTATGCGAGCATTGTGTTTGCAAATGGGGGGCGGGGCCGACCCCAACAACCCCCCGCTTCATTGAAGTCGTGCCAGCTTGCTTCAAAGTATACGGTGACGTTTTTTAAATACGTGGAGGGCGGCCAACCAGCAACGGCCAGGGGGGTAGCATAAAAGACCAGTTTAAATCCGCATGTTTTCGTGTTTATGCACTAGCCCCCTCCAGCCAAGCCCCCCTCCCGCCCCCCCTCCAGCCAAACCCAACCCTTCCTCCACCTCCAGGCTCCACAAACCCCCCCCTTCAGCCAAGCCTCCTCACCCCAATTCAAGCCCCCCTCCAGCCAACCGCCCACCCTCCAGCCAACCTTGCCCGTCCCGCCAACACCCTCAAACCGCCCTCTCTCCAGCCAACCCCCCCTCCAGCCAAGCCCGTCAACCACCCAGCACCCCTCCAGCCCCTCTCTCAAGCACCGCCCCAACCCCTCCAAAACAAACTCCACCCCCCTCCAACCCATCTCCAGCCAACCCACCCCCCCCCCTCCAGCCAACCCCCCCTCCAGCCAACCCACCCTTCCACCAAACCCCCCTCCACACCCTCCCCAGCCACCTCCTTCCAGCAACCCCCCCCCCCCCACCTCCCACCCTCCAGCCAACACCTTCCTCACCCTTCCTCTCCCCAGCCAACCCCCCTCCAGCATGCTCCAGCCAACAACCTCCAGCCAAACCCGACGCCAAACCGGGTGGAGGTTGGCTGGCTGGGGGTGCTGGGTGGAGGTTGGCTGGCTGGAGGGGGGGTGTTGGCTGGACAAGGGGCTTTGGCTGAAGGGTGTTTTGGGGGGGGTGTTGGCTGGGGGCTGGGGGGGGAGGGGGTGTTGGCTGGAGGCGGTTGGCTGGAGGGGGTTGGCTGGTGAAACCGGCTGGGGGGTGCTGGGTGGAGGTTGGCTGGCTGGAGGGGGGCTTTGGCTGGATGGGGGCGGTTTTGGCTAGGTTTTGGGGGGGGCTCGGGGGGGAGGGGGTGTTGGCTGGAGGATGTGGGGTTTGGCTGGAGGGGTTGGCTGGAGGGGTGGTTAGGGTGGGGGCTGGAGAGAGGGCGGTTTAAGGGTGGAGTTTGGGTGATTGGTTGTAAGGTTGGTGGGAGGTGTTGGCTGGAGGGGGGGGTGTTGGCTGGAGGGGGGCTTGGCGCGGGAAGGCTTGCTGGAGGGTCTATTTCCGGATGTTTAAAACGCTGGGCGGCCTGACGCCGCGCTCCACGGAGGTAGTGTGAAATACCTGTTTGACTGTTTAGATGTCCGGGTATTTAAAAACAGGCACCGTACGTCTTTCGACGCCTCTGATGCGAGCCTGCACCCTAACCCCCCGTTTTATTTTAAGTCGTGCCAGGTGCTTCAGCATACTTTCGAAACCCATGATGCGAGAATTCTGTTTGCGCATGGGGGGGGGGCGCGGCCCCCCCCCCCCCCCCCCCCCCCCCCCGCCCTTTTTCAAATCGTTCTGGACTTGCTTCAGAGTATACGCATTTTTTGAAACTTCTGATGCCAAGATGCCAGCATTGATTTGCAACCTCTGGAAACACAGAAATGCTGCTATTTACAGTATTTGCAGCCTCTGGAAACTCAGAAATGCTGCAGTGTACAGTATGTCCAGCCTCTGAAAGCGCAGAACTGCTGCTATATACAGTATCTGCAGCCTCTCTGAAAACTCAGAAATGCTGCTATTTTCAGTAGTTCCCACATGAATGCTGTGTTTTTTCGGTATTTCGAGCTTGCGAACGGCCAGAAATGCGGCATTTCTGAGCGTTTACAGCCTCCGCTCCGCTTGCAACAAGCCTTCGAAGCCTTCAGTAAGTTATTTTTTGATCACAAATAGGTTTTTTTTGATCCGCCTAGAAATAGATTATTTTTTGATCCCAATTTTTTTTTGATCCCCTACCCCTCGTTAGCTGCCTCCCTCATTCGTTCTGCCTTCGAAGTGCAGTTCGGGCCCTGAACGTCGAATCCGGTTGCCTCGCGCAAAGCGTGACGATCCTCATGGTTGTAGTTGGTTTGCAACGCTGTTTTGGAGTCCTGAGAGTTTTTTCTCAGGGGTGTCCTTTCCGAAGATTGCCACGCAAGGGTTCCCAGGAATGCTAGTTTGAGAATTGGACTCTTCCTTGCTGTTCTGGAACATGTCTTGTACCTACAAAAAAGTCCATTTCATGCTTCATTCTCGGGGAAGAGCCCCACGTTTTGCTTGCCGCGCATCTCACGTTTGCTTCACGCAAGCTGCGGAGCCACTTCAATCTTAACAATGGATTTAGATGATAAGAACCCATGAAATCTTCTGTGGGACGTGCCAGGAGCTCAGGACACGAAGGAAGGCTCTGTGGATATGACCATCGCGGACTTTGTGGCCCATGTTAACTCGAGAATCCACAGCCTTTCGTTTTCTTGGCGCCCTTTGTAAGTCAATCAGGCTCGGATGAAAGCACGGAGGAGATTTTCCAGTGGCTTTGTGATAATATTGCCTGGGAGTTGGTCAATGAGATAGGGAAGGCACGCGCAGGGCCTGAAGCCTGAACTCGAGGCAGTTGAGTTCACTATCAAGACCTTGGCCGGATGCATGTACGCCAAGGCTGCGACTGAGTTTTTGGCTCATCTATGGACTGCGCGTTGGCCGAGATTCCTTTGGGCTTCTATTCGGCCATCATTATGGGGCGGTTGGTTGACCTGGACGTGGCTGTTTGTGCACCTTCGTGGGCCACCGCCTTCGTGAGCCACCTGCCAACTTCCGAGCATTTCCGAGCGACAAATGAATTGTTCTGTGATGCCTTTGGTGCGGATGCTTTGTGGCCCAAAATTGTTTGGGTTGCTGTTGATGTGTCCACGCAGCCAGCACTTAGAATCGCTTGCTCTAAATCAAACAGGAAGTCGTTTAGCGTCGCTTTGCTGCCCTAAGGCGTCGCCTGAAACATACATACATACATACATACATACATACATACATACATACATACATACATACATACATACATACATACATACATACATACATACATACATACATATATACATATATACATACATATATTCATACATTCATGCATACATACATACATACATACATACATACGTACGTATGTACATACAAACATACGTACATACATACATACATACATACATACAAACATATATACATACATAAAGGATGTATGTATGTATGTGTGTATGTATGTATGTATGTATGTATGTATGTATGTATGTATGTATGTATGTATGTATGTATGTATGTATGTATGTATGTATATGTGTATATATGTATGTATGTATGTATGTATGTATGTATGTATGTATGTATGTATGTATGTATGTATGTATGTATGTATGTATGTATGTATGTATGTATGTATGTATTCCGCTACTGGGCGGACCCTGCTATCATTGCGCAGCTGAGAACAGGTTCCGCCCAAACACGTGGCCCCGACGCTCCTGTTTCGCCGTGCCCTGTCTGTCTTGTACTTTTAACCCTGCGCTGCGCATTCGTTGCCATATCCCGGGTCCTTCATGTTTTCGGACACTGCTTATGCAGCTTTTAATGAAGCCTTTCTGCCTATGTGCCATGTCCGGAGACTTCGCAAGTGCTTGAACAACGTGCGCTCGGCTACATCGAGGACTAGCTGATCCACGTGATGAGACTTCCGCAGAGAATTCTCCATTGGCCAAGCGAGATTGGGCCCTGCCCGGCCCATGACGATGATACCTGCCCCGAACAAAAACAATTGCGGAGTGCCAGGAAATCAAGTCTTGAGATTGAGCCGTTGTGAAGCATGGTAGTCAGTGAAGGTTTTGCATTTCCTACATACGTGTAGTTTTTTGTGTCTGAACTTTGACCGTGGCGTAGTTTGACCCGGATGTTTGCGGGGTTGTTTCGTGAGCGTGGAGCGAAGAACAAGGAATCTGCGAGGCATGCCAGTCGTCAAGTTCACAACTTCGAAGTTGCGTGTCGTGAAATGCCTCAGCCCGTTCTCTTCATCGTCCCGAATGGGTCCTCTGTGTGTGTGTGTGTGTGTGTCTGTCTGTCTGTCTGTGTGCGTCTGTGTGTCTCTGTGTGTCTCTGTGTGTGTGTGTGTGTCTGTGTATGTGTCTCTGTGTGTGCCTGTGTGTCTCTCTGTGTCTCTCTGTGTCTCTCTGTGTCTCTCTGTGTCTGTGTCTGTGTCTCTGTGTCTCTGTGTCTCTGTGTCTCTGTGTCTCTGTGTCTCTGTGTCTCTGTGTCTGTGTGTCTGTGTGTCTGTGTGTCTGTGTGTCTGTGTGTCTGTGTGTCTGTGTGTCTGTGTGTCTGTGTGTCTGTGTGTCTGTGTGTCTGTGTGTCTGTGTGTCTGTGTGTCTGTGTGTCTGTGTGTCTGTGTCTCTGTGTCTGTGTCTGTGTCTCTGTGTGTGTGTGTCTGCGCGTGTCTGTGCGTGTCTGTGCGTGTCTGTGCGCGCGCGCGTGCGTGCGCGCGTGCGGGTGTGCGTGCACGTGTGCGTGGGTGCCTGGGGGCCTCTGTGTGTGTGTGTGTGTTGAAAAAAGGACTATATAACCCCAGTCATAAACAGCTAGCGCGTCCCATGAACCTCAAGTGATCCTTGAGACCCTCAGCCCTAAACCCTAAACCGCGCAAAACCCTAATCGTCCCAAACTTTACATGTGTCAGGGCATCTGCAGCATTGTCGCCAAGGGGCTGCGAAACTGGGGCCTTTCAGGCGGGAAGGAGTGGGGTCGAACTTCGGGTTCGGGTGTGTCGGGCTTAGGCAGAGCCACTAGAACAGCTTCGTCAAACCCTAAACCCTAAACCTTAAGCCCTAAGCTCTAAGCCCTAAACCCGAAACCCTAGACCACCATAAGCATGTGTGCCCTTCGGGACTTTACGGCAGCTGCCAGCTGACTTCCGTTCTTGACAGCCCCCAAGCTTTGTCATAGTTGGATAACATTTTACATTTTTTAGGGTATTAAAACCCAATCAGGCATATAGTGTAAATGTTTAATGCTATGCCAACCATGAACTAGCAAGCTCCTAACCCTTTGAGTCCTAAACCCTGAAAGCCCTGGCAGATTCCAGAGAGTCAACTGCAGGAAAAACTGCACCCAGCTTCTGCCGGCACCTTCTGAAACCCTACGGAAAACCTACTGAAACCTTGCTGAAGCCCTTCTGAAACCCTACTGAAACCCTTCCGAAACCCTACTGAAACCCTACTGCAACCTTACTGGAACCCTGACACCCTACACCTTGGGACCACCGCTTTGCAGACACTGCAAGGCGGCAAGGTGGTAGTCGACCCATCAAACGCCGAAGGTGGAAAATCGGGGTCTAGAGGATACGGGGTCGGGGGGGGGGGGGGGGGGGGGGGGGGGTGGTTGAGTTTAGGGTTTAGGTTTTAGGATTTGAGGTTTCGGGTTTAGGGTTTAAGTTTTGGTGGCCCCGTTTAGGATTTAGGGTTTTGGGGGTTCGGGTTAATTAGTGTTTAGGGTTAGGGTTTAGGGTTTAGGGTTTAGGGTTTAGGGTTTAGGGTTTAGGGTTTAGGGTTTAGGGTTTAGGGTTTAGGGTTTAGGGTTTAGGGTTTAGGGTTTAGGGTTTAGGGTTTAGGGTTTAGGGTTTAGGGTTCAGGGCTGAGGGTGGCCGGGAATGGCAGAGTTGAGGGTGCAGTGTCTCAGGGTGCATTGAGGCATTGTGCATTGGGATTCCGTAGGGCCCCAAACAGGGTTGATAGTTCATATTACCTTACGCGGATAGTAGAATAGGGTATGTGACCTCAATTTTAGAGTTAAAGTTCTTGCTCTCTGGCGCTTGTGCGATGTTCGCTTTGGTCTTCGAGCGTATTGGGGTTCGGAGACGAGGGCTCTAGGGCTCTAGGAGTCAGGCGTTGATAGCCAGTGATTTCGGGTTCAGGGTCTCGGTTTTGTGGGCATGCTGTTGACGATCATCAAGCATGACAACAAGGGCAGAGTTCGAGTTGAAGGTGGATAAAAGCGCACCCACTGGCAGAGTTCTACGGCATTGGGGGTTACCCCACTTGCATTCGTGCACGACATCAAGGGAGAGCATGAGCGGCGTCTCTGATGCAGCAATCTGCGATGCATGGCTCTCGCCAATGCCGCGTGCAGAAATGTCCGAGCACGATGCCACCTGGGAAGGAAGGCCGGTCTTGTGCTGGGAGGAGACACCAAAGCGCCTCTTCCATCGCACCTTCGTCCTTCAAGATCATTCAGTCCAACTTTACGCCTGGTTTCCGGACTGCAAATGCTCACGTGTACTTCGCTGACAAGGAGGTCGATGAGAGGCGCGCGCCTCCGCTATCCTGATACCTTTGGCCCTACGTCCCAAACCGCGTCCTTTTGAACGAGGCGAACCCTAAAAGGGTTTATGGATATACCTTAGTAGGAATTATAGTAGTCTAGGGTATATGACCCCCTAAACCCTAATAAACCCTAAACCCTAAACCCTAAACCCTAAACCCGAAACCCGAAACCCTAAATTGGGTTCATTTGGTCCCCAAGGCTGGCCTTGCTTGCGCGTGCTTTTCCGTCGAGTCAGCGGCGGGTAGCCATGTTGTGTTGCTCTTCGCTTCCGGCTTTCCAAAACTGCAGTGTGCTTCGACTTTAGAAGCACGTTTAGGGTTTAGGATTTAGGGTTTAGGGTTTAGGGTGTAGGGTTATAGGGTTATAGGGTTATAGGGTTTGGGGTTTGGGGTTTAGGGTTTAGGGTTTAGGGTTTAGGGTTTAGGGTTTACAGGGTTTATAGGGTTTAGGGTTTAGGGTTTAGGGTTTAGGGTTTAGGGCTGCTTCAGGTGGGCTCCCACCTCCCCGGAACCCACTCCGCGCGAGGCGGCCGGCGCTCGAAGCGCCGCCTGGCCAGCCCGGCAGCCTCCGGAGACGAGGCCGGGGGGCCACAAGAGTGCAAAAAACCCCGGAGCCCTAAACCCTAAACCCTAAACCCTAAACCCTAAACCCTAAACCCTAAACCCTAAACCCCTAAACCCTAAACCCTAAACCCTAAACCCTAAACCCTAAACCCTATACCTTTAGCCGGTCCTATAGTGGTTTAGGGCTTCTGGGTCATAAACACACTTCATTTAGAACCTCTTGATATATTGTGGGTTAGGGCTTCGGGTCATAAGGCCATATGGTTGTAGGGTTGTAGTATGCTGCTATTGAGTCAAAGGGTTCAGGGGTTCTTGTTTTTCGAGGTTTAGACTGGGTTTGGGCTGAGAATGGCTTGGGGTTCTGCTTACAGGGCCTGGGTTTCGTCCAGGCTCTAGCTTCTGCAGGTTCAGGGTTTAGGGTTTAGGGCTCAGGGTTCAGGGTTCAGGGTTCAGGGTTCAATGGAAAACTCATGAAGGCGAACTTAGGGGCGCTGAATACACCCCTTGGCAGTAGTGGAACGGTTTCAACTTTTGTTGGTTCCATGAAGAAGAAGCGCGCGAAGCTATGGGGTTCGAGATGTGTAAACATAGGCTGCATAGCCTTGCCCGCACCCCTACACCCTAAACCCCTAAACCCCTAAACCCCTAAACCCCTAAACCCTAAACCCTAAACCCTAAACCCTAAACCCTAAACCCTAAACCCTAAACCCTAAACCCTAAACCCTAAACCCTAAACCCTAAACCCTAAACCCTGTTCGTAGGTCAACCCGAAGGGCCTTCTGACACGAACCCCCCCCAAGGCTAAAGTCCTTTCACGCCCTGAGCACTAAACCCGCAAACCCCTCAAAAAGCCTCAACCCCCCAAACCCTCAACCCTCAACCCTCAACCCTCAACCCTCAACCCTCAACACTCAACCCTCAACCCTCAACCCTAAACCCTAAACCCCAATCCCTCCACCCTAAGACTTCTCTGCGCCCCTAAACCCTACAGCTGCACACGGCTCAGGCCCCACAAGAGCCCTACGACATCGGCGCGATGTTTCTGCCCCTGGGACTTCCTAGGGGCGGCAGATTCCGAAGCTGCGGTTTAGGGTTTAGGGTTTAGGGTTTCGGGTTTCGGGTTTAGGGAGGGGGGGGCAGACAGCTGTGGGTCTTGCCCATTCAAACCTCCCCCAAACCTCCCCAAGCCCCAAATCCCCCCCCCCCCGCCAAACCTTTCAAACCCCTAGAACACAGTCCTTAAACCCCTTCAAACCCCTAAAACCCCCCAAACCCTAAAACCCCTTAACACCCTTCAACCCCCCAACCCCAGAACCTTTGTTGCGGCTTCCACTTCTCCTGCCATGTCCAAGATGAACCCTAAACCCTTAACCCTAGATCCTAAACCTTAAACCCCGTAAATCCCTTAAACCCCTGAAAACCCTTAAAGCCCTTAAAACCCTTAAAGCCCTTACAACCCCTTAAAGCCCTTAAAACCCTTAAAACCCTTGAACCCCTAAAACCCTTAAAGCCCTTGAAGCCCTTCAAAGCCCTTAAAACTTTTACAAACCCTTAAAGGTCCTAAAGACCCTAATGACAATACCGTGAAGAGAACTATATTTTAACGGGTCTTGTAATGCACGAAGTACAGCACGAAGCCCGTTTAAATATAGTGAACGAAACCATGAAATTCGATTCGAAAATTAGGGCTTTTAACACGGGCGAACATACTATCTTTTCACTCGCCCGTAATACTATTTTTCTGGATTCTTAAATCTAATTTGTTTGCTTGTTTAATTGAGTTATAAGGAGTGAAGATATGAATGACGCATGAACTCAATTGAGCACCAAGCAAAATTAGGAAAGGAGTGAAGAAGCCCCCGTATTAAAATACTATGAGAATAAGCGTGCATTCTTTACCTTATTCTCATACTATTTTAACGGGGCAGTAAAATACGCTACAAAAGAATTCACGCGGCCCACACAGTTCTTTATTAAAGGCCGCAATAAAACCCCTAACAAAGTACTAACAAGGGAAGTGAATGAACGAATTAATTAGTAGAGTGAATGAGCGCTCCCTTTTTCCCGTGTCCTTTGCTTGGCAGAAGGATGTGAGGAAAGGGGAATGTTGGACGTACCTTGACTGGCGGTTGAACTCAGAGAATGATTGGCGAGTACACGGCCAACCTTGGTTTTACTGCGTTCACACCTTAATCATAATATGCGTGCATGAACTTACAATGTTATAATCAATGTGCTCTCTTCGTAGTTGTATTATCATAAGCTTCTCTGGGAGTAACAAGTGCGTGAGGACAGCATTCATGGCGAAGTGAGTGTAATGAGTGCATTTGCGCGTGAATATAAGATTACAAGCCAGTGAGCGAATCAATGAACGAAGTACGCCCTTTTAACCGTATCTTTTCTGTCACTAGTTAAAATGTGTAATCATAAAGGCTTAGGAATTATCTGGA
>CAJNDS010002127.1:143869-178869 GCA_905221605.1 Symbiodinium natans | reverse complement strand
TAGGAAGTGTAGGCAGTGTGGGATGGTCAGGGCTTAGGGTGCAGGAAGTACAGGCTTAGGAAGGTTAGGGTTCAGGAAGGTTACTCTAAACCCAAGCCCTAAACCCTAAACCCTAAACCCTAAACCCTAAACCCTAAACCCTAAACCCTAAACCCTAAACCCTAAACCCTAAACCCTAAACCCTAAACCCTAAACCCTAAACCCTAAACCCAAACCCCAAACCCTAAACCCTAAACCAACCAAAACCTTTGCCCCAAGCCCTCTGCCTGTTCACCACCTTAGCAGAATCGTCGGAGGTAGCACGGAAGTTGGCTCACCTCTACAACGAAGAGGTTGGGGCTGTTGGTTTGGTTTTGGGGCTTCGGGTTTTGGGGGTCTAGGGGTATTGGGGCAGGGTGTGGGGATTTTGGGTTTCATGGTGTGGGGTCAAGGTTGAAGGCTTCGGGGGTTTGGGGCATTGGGTTAGGGGTTTTAGGGTTAGGGTTTAGGATTTGGGGTTTAGGGTTTGGGGTTTTACCATACACCCCCGGCCCCGCAACACAGCCTGCCTTTTGCAACGACGAAGGGGTCCAGGGGGTTTTAGGGGGAAGTTTGGGAGCGTTTTGGGTTTTAATTTTCTGTTATTTTATAATTATTCTTTTTTTTTTGGGGGGGGGGGGGGTGGGGGTTGGCAGGGGGTTTATGGGGACGGGGTGGGGTGGTGGGGTGGGGGGGGTTGGGGAGTTTGTGTTTGCAGCGGGTTCGGGCTTTAGGGGTTCAGGATTCAAGAAGGACCTAGCTGACCATGAAAACCCTTTAAACCCTAAACCCTATGAATGCTATGAAGGTTCAGCCAAAACCCTAAATCCTATAAGCCCTAAACCCGAAACCCTAAACCCTACGAAGGTTCACGGAGTCATAGGGAACACAGCTCACATACTTCCGGTCAACGGGGGAGTTGTATGTAGATTCTTTTGCAATACTGGCCATCCCAAGATCCACGGAACTTTTATAATCGTGACAAAGCAGGCAACTTTCTATTCTACCTTCAAGACAAACATGAAACTCAACAATCGATTTGTCATTGTGCACATGATTTCAAGCTGTGGATGAGGCTCATCCCTGACCAGTGCCAGGCCCTCAAGCCCAAGATAGCTATAGTCTGAAACCCAAAACACCCCCCAGATAGCTATACTCTGAAACCCAAAGAATTCCCCTAGACAGCTATACCCTGAAACCCCAAGAAAACCTCTAGACCCAGCAGTCCCTGGATCCCCTAGATCCCAAATCCCAAGCTTTGAATCCCTGAACCCCCAAGTCCTCCATCCCAAGCCCTAAACCCTAAACCCTAAACCCTAAGCCCCTAAGCCCTAGAACCTAAGCCCTAAACCCTAAACCCTAAGCCCTAAGCCCTAAGCCCTAAGCTCTAAGCCCTAAGCCCTAAGCCCTAAGCCCTAGACCCTAAACCCCAAGATAGTCTGAATCCCACAGCTGCCAGCAGAGGCGCGAGCGGCCCTGGCAGAAGGGCAGCAGAACGAGAAGGCGGAGGACTTGCTCCAGCAGGCGCGCGGAAAACCAGCTGGAGCCATCCTGGTCTTGAGGGTTTAGGGTTTAGGGTTTAGGGTTTAGGGTTTAGGGTTTAGGGTTTAGGGAGGGTTCGGAGCATGAGGGTTTAGGGATCAGGGTCCTTGGGTTAAGGGTTTGAGGTTCAGGGTTCAGGGTTTAGTTTGGGGGGGGGGGGAGTTCGGTGGTTTGGGGTTTAGTGTCGGGGATTTACTTGAAGGTTCATGGTACTAATTATCCAGTTATAACTGTACTTATAACCCAAATCATAACCACATTAGGGCTTTTAAGGGACTTATAAGTGGGTTATAAGTACAGGTATAATTGCTTACGAAGCACCCTGTACCTCCAAGTAGGGATTAAGGCTGAGATTTTTGGATCAAGGACTGAGGATTTCCCTTCCCCCCCCCTGCCCCAACCCTAAACTCTTTTGATCCCTTGTGCACCCTAAACCCTAAACCCTAAACCCTAAATCCTAAACCCTAAACCCTAAACCCTAAAACCCAAAAACCAAAACCCTAAACCCTAAACCCTAAACCCTAAACCCTAAGTCCTAATCTCTCTCTCTCTCTGCAGGCTCAGCACTGGATGGCCCGGGCCTGAAGCGCTTAGGGTTTAGGGTTTAGGGTTTGGGGTTAAGGGTTGAGGCTTTGAGGGTTAAGGGTTTCGGGTTTAGGGTTTACCTGGCCTCCAAGCCTCCCACGAAGCCACATGGTCAGTTCTCGATCTGCAGCCGCTTGTCCCAAAAGGGTTTGCAAGGAGAGCTCCGGTTTAGGGTTTAGGGTTTAGGGCTTAGGGCTTCGGGTTTGGGGCTTAGGGCTTCGGGTTTAGGGTTTAGGGAAGAGATGGTCCACAGTTGCCTTTTGGGAGCTATTTCACAAACCGCGGCTTCCTTCGGCTTTCGTGCGGCCCCTTGTATGCCAAGGATGTGATTTTAGACTCCGTACCACATGAAACTCGTAGCCCTCAACCGAAGCTTAGCGGGCAAAGGCTCAGCCGCTTGCAGAAGGGGTCTGCGCAGGCTTTTGCTTCTGAAAACATCACATGTGAATTCAGTCTGTTCATTTTTGGAACCGGTGTAAGGCCCGGTACAGGATGTTGGAGGGATTTGTTATGTGGGATGCTCTAACCCTAAACCCTGAAACCCTAAACCCTGAAGCCCTAACCCTGGACCCTGAAACCCTAAACCCTGAAACCCTAAACCCGAAACCCTAAAAGAAGCTGAACCACATATGTGGGTTGCTACAGTGGACCCCACCAATTAGTAGGACTCCCTTATCAAGAGGTGCCCTTCTTTTCGGAAATCCCCCTATAACGTTGCAGTTGGGGGGGGGGGGGGGTGGTTTGGGCTTGTTCAGACGGAACACCTCAGGATCTCGGCCTACTCTCAGCCCGTACCGGAAACCCTCAACCCGCCCGGAAGCGTAAACCCGGAACCCCAAAACCCCTAAACCCCTAAACCCTAAACCCTAAACCCTAAACCCTAAACCCTAAACCCTAAACCCTAAACCCTAAACCCTAAACCCCCACTCCCCTACCAAGACCTGAATGTGAGATGGGTATTCTAAGCCTTTGAACACCCGAGGGCGAAAGGGTTTAGGGTTTAGGGTTTAGGGTTTAGGGTTTAGGGTTTAGGGTTTAGGGTTTAGGGTTTAGGGTTTAGGGTTTAGGGTTTGGGTGCTTGCATCTGCTGCTGCATGCCCCGGGCATAAAAGGCGCTCAGCGGAGATCGAAGCAACGCCGCTTGGACGGAATATGCCTCACCTCAGTCCATGATGGTCACCAATCATGAACATGCGGGGTTTAGGGTTTAGGGTTTAGGGTTTAGGGTGTAGGGTGTAGGGTTTAGGGTTTACACTTGAAGTCTAGGGTTTGGGATTCAGGGTTGAGGGTTTGGGGCAGCCAAGTAACTCCCGCAAGCATCCTACCAAGAGACTCGGAGGAGCTTGATAAGTTGTCGGTCAGCAGTAGGAGCAAACCCTAAACCCTAAACCCTAAACCCTAAACCCTAAACCCTAAACCCTAAACCCTAAACCCTAAACCCTAAACCCCCAAGACCCCACAACCCCTCGCAAAACCCATAAGTAGGAGCTGCAAAGCCGTAAGGCAGTGGCTTCCTAATCACACAGTCGTCACTGCCTCAGTCGCCTGTGCCTCTTCAGGCACCCTAAACCCTATATTGCGGTTTAGGGTTTAGGGTTTGGGGTTTAGGGTTTAGGGTTTAGGGTTTGGGGTTTGGGGTTTGGGGTTTAGGGTATATACCCCCCCCCCCCCCCCACCAAAAAAAAAAAGGAAAGCGATCTGCCTGCAGACGGTCCGAAAAGTATTGGATTTTCAACTACGTTCCCCGAGCCTTGAGGTATCCTATGCCCAAACCCTAAACCTTAACCCATGGAGATACTTGGGAATAGATTTTTATTTTTTGGGTACTAGAACTCCAATGAAACAGCTAAACCACAATTGTTTGCTAGGGTGCCAGATTCAGTATAGAACCCTGCTCCCTGAGCACTCATCGAGGCGAGCAGAGTTCTCCTCAACCTCAGTCGCTTCGCAGCATTGGGTAATGGCCAGGTAAGGGCCTTCAGCAACCTAGGTGGGGGTTTCCCAAAATGGGGCAACCCTTAATATACCCCCAAATAGGTATAGTCCTTATTATGGGAACCCCCAGCAGGGTACCCCTATGTGCGGAAATACCCAGGTAAGAAGTTTTAAGATCAAACCTTTTTCGTTGTTCCTAGGTAGGATAAGGGGGACCCTTCAAAGGGAACCCCTTGTTAACCCTCTTCTGGTTCTCTTAAACAGGGACCTTATTCAGAGGGTCTATATCCCCAAGGGTCCCCCTAATCCTATCCCCTAGTTGTGAGCTTAGGGCTTCAGGGGCCTCGCTTTTTTTATTGGAGACCCTGGAGCGCATCATGAGCATCAGAAGCTACTCTGCTTCAGAGAACCCTAAACCCTAAACCCTAAACCCTAAACCCTAAACCCTAAACCCTAAACCCTAAACCCTAAACCCCAAACCCTAAACTCTAAACCCTAAACCCTTAACCCTAAACCCTAAACCCTAAACCCTCAACCCTCAACCCTAAACCCTAAAACGAAACCCCATGAGCATCAGGCACCTCCCCCTACAGAGACTTTCCCGGTTTTTACCATGAGCATCAGCTGCATACCCCGGGCAAGCATCGGTTTTCCTTTGGGGGAGGGGGGGGGGGGGGGGGGGGGGGGGGGGGGGGGGGGGGGGAAGTTTGCGGGGTTCAGGGTTTATGGTGTTGTGGGGTGTCGGGTATAGGGGTTGAGGACTTGGGGTTTTGAGGATTAGGGGTTTAGGGGCTTGGGGGTTTCGGGTTTGATGCGTTTGAGCATTTCGGGTGGTGTGGGGGATAGTTGCAGGTGTGGCTTAGGGTCTAGATTGCTTGAGGAAAGCTTGCAGGGTAGAATAAACTCAGATTGGTACCATTCCTAGCTTGCTACAGTCCTGAGCCGTTTTGGTAGGACTCTTCTAAGAAAGTCTTCTTTTCATTGAGCATCTTTTAAACCCTAAACCTGCAGGGTTCGGGTTTCAGGGTTTGGGGTTTAGGGTTTAGGGTTAGGGTTTAGGGTTTAGGGTTTAGGGTTTTGCAGGGTTCTAGGGGCCGTTCTTTGAACACATGGCACCCACATGGGTGCCCTAGAATCTGGACCCGTAGCCGCCCCAAACTTGAGCCCTGTAGGGTTTAGGGCCGGTTTAGGGTTTAGGGTTTAGGGTTTAAGGTTTAGGGTTTAGGGTTTAGGGTTAGGGCTGCCCTTGCGGAAGGCGAGCTCTACGCGCGCCGCGCAGAGCAGGGGACGGAGGGCGGCGAGTTCGGAGAGGCGTCCCCCTGGGCCAGGGTTTAGTTTAGGGTATAAGGTTTAGGGTTTAGGGTTGAGGGTTGAGGGTTGAGGGTTGACAAGGTGAAGCGATGTTATCCGAGGGTGTTATTGGTAGACGCTTCCTCTGATTTCTTCAACGGGCTCGGAACCGGGGGGGGGGGGGGGGGGCGAGGGTGGTGCGAGGTCTCAACCCTAAACCCTATTGACCTCCTCCGTGAAGCTCTCCGAGTCAGAGGACCCTAAGGTCGACTCTCAGTGAAACTTCTTGACTGCTATCCATCCCTGCCCTAAATACCCCAACTACCCCAAATACCCCAAATACCCCTAAACCCTAAACCCTAAACCCTAAACCCTAAACCCTAAACCCTAAACACCCCAAAATATCAAATGCCCTACATATCCCCAATGCCCTAAGTACCCTAAATACTTTCTTCCTTCCGCAGCATGAGGAGTGCGAACCCTGAGCCGGCCAACAGCAGGTGTTTTACCTAAACCCTAACCCTAAACCCTAAACCCTAAACCCTAAACCCTAAACCCTAAACCCTAAACCCTAAACCCTTAAAAACCCGAAATATCCGAAGCCTCAAGATGCCTCGCTTGAGGGTGACCTGGGGAGGTGCAGTACAACCCCAAACCCCACACCCCAAACCCCAAACCCCAAACTCCAAACCCTAAACCCTAAACCCTAAACCCTAAACCCTAAACCCTAAACCCTCAACCCTAAACCCTGAACCCTAAACCCCAAACCCTAAACCCAAAACCCAGAACCCTAGAGGTGCAGTACATGCTCTTCCTGCGCTGTGCCGAGACCTGTGAGGAGTGGGGGGGGGGGGGGGGGTTTCAGGGCCAGTGTTTAGCGGGTTTGTAGGGTGTATGTAGCCTGTCTATAGGGTTTATATACAGGGCGTATCTAGGGTGCATATAGGGTGTGTATATATATATATATATGAGGTATCTAGGGTGTATATAGGGTGCCTAGGGTTCTTTATGGGTTTTGCGAGGGGTTGTGGGGTCTTGGGGGTTTAGGGTTTAGGGTTTAGGGTTTAGGGTTTGGTCCTGCAGCTTTGGGGCTACAGGCTTGAGTCGAGAGTGGCGCTGAGGCTTAAACATCACCCTCCTCCCACCTCTGAGGGTGACGTTGCTTGGTTTGTTTAGGGTTTAGGGTTTAGGCTTTAGGGTTTAGGGTTTAGGGTTTAGGGTTTAGGGTTTAGGGTTTAGGGTTTAGGGTTTAGGGTTTAGGGGTTTGGGTCCCAACAGTGTTAAGGTCGAGCTTCTTCGGGTTCTCGACCTGGTTGCGGGTGGCTTCCTAAATGATGACCCCGCTTTGGGGGGATAAACCGTTTGAAAGGGTGTCGCCGTTGAATGGTTACCCCCCAAAAGACACGGCTATCGTCAATCAAGTCTGGGAGTGGCAGGTTCGACATGATGTCGACTTCAACCACAAAATGTCGTGGAACGACGCCTACACCCTCATGAAGAACATCGCGGCCTTTTGTCAGGGAAACACCCCCTTCACCAGCTCGCAGCACCGCCGTGACATGATTGACCAGCATCAAGAACATGATCGCGTGCTAGCAACTACTGTCATCATGAATTACTACAAGGAGGACGACAAATTAGGAAGGTACCGTTGTGGAGACTTTGGATAGCTCTAAACCCTAAACCCTAAACCCTAAACCCTAAACCCTAAACCCTAAACCCTAAACCCTAAACCCTAAACCCTAAACCCTAAACCCTAAACCCTAAGCCCTAAACCCTAAACCCTAGACGCTCAACTCTAAACCTTGAAGCCGAGCCCCTGACCCACTAGGCTGCCCAGTAGTACCCTTATTCCCTTTTTGGGGGTTTAGGTTGCCTTATAAACCCCTTTGAGCAAAAAAGGGCACCCTTTTTAAGCCTAGGTTACTGGGCAGCCTAGCCCAAAAAGCTCCTGACTTGGAGGAAGCAGTGCGCCTCAGCGATGGCACCCTCGGCAAGCGGGAAGGCTCCGTACCCAAGGGCGAAGGTTATTTAGGGTCTAGGTTTAGGGTTCAGGGTTCAGAGTACAGGGTTAGGGAAATAGTGTTTAGGGTTTAGGGTTTAGGGTGTAGGGTTTTTAGGGTTTATGGTGTAGAGTTTCTAGGATTTAGGGTTTAGGGTTTCACAGGGCTTGCAGGGCTCTAAAGGGGATGGGACGGTTAGGGTGCCCGCTTCTCCCTAGGCTTGGAGGGCGAAGTCAAGTCGCGGCAACTGTTTGAGTTAAATTGACGCCCTCAGAGAATCCCTAAACCCTAAACCCTAACCCTAAACCCGCAACCCCAAAGCATCTTTGCCAGGCGCTTTCGCCCACCTTCGCCTAGCAGCCGGGCGGCAAATTTCGTCTCTAAGAAACATTCAACATACACTTGGGGCAGACCCTTAAAAGAAATTAAGGGTTTAGGGTTTAGGGTTTAGGGTTTAGGGTTTAGGGTTTAGGGTTTAGGGTTTAATCCTTCCTCAGATTTTCCTTTTGGAGGTTAAGGGGTTTGGGTTTGGGGCATGTTGAATGGCTCTTAGATTGTCGGGCCTTTCAGGGCCTGGCGTGGGGCTTTGAGAAGCCCCGAGGTTGATATAGGGTTTAGGGTTTAGGGCTTAGGGTTTAGGGTTTAGGGTTTAGGGTTTAGGGTTTAGGGTGTTCCAAAGTGCCGCGGTCCCGACCCGCGCCAGTGGTGGCGGGTCGGGCCGCCTCGGTGCAGCGGATCCCACCCCAGCCACCCAAACTGCCGCCTTTTTCGGGTTTAGAGCGGTCTACCCTCCACGGCCCCCCTATCAACACCTCGAGTCTCCCCGCTGGCCGGGGTGGGACGTGTTGACTGCTGCTGTTGCTTGAGCCTACACTTTCCTGGATCAACAGGGAGCGGGACAATCTGTTTCACCCATACTGTGTTTAAGACACCCTCAAGCCCAATTCCGGACCCAAGCTCATTCATATGGCAGAAAGGCGAGGGCCAAGCGCGGAAGGCCCGGCCACCCGCTGGCGCAAGGGCCCTGACGGGGGCAACTGCGGGGGCGACCCTGGCGGGGGCAAACCTGGCACGGGCAACCCTGGAAGGGGCAAGGCGAGGTTTTTTTGTATTAAAAACACTTTCTTATTTCCTTACTGGCTCAAAACCCAACTTTTCAACTTTGGGCTTCCTATAAGGTTTATTCTGAAAGTTCCAACTTTTGTTTCCTTGGGTTTTGGGCCAGTAAGTTTCTCTCTCTCTCTCTATATATATATATATGTCAACCTTGGCGGGGGCAACCCTGGCAGGGCCCTGGCGGGGGTGACTACTAATGGGAAACCCTGGCAATTAATTAATAGAGAACTTTGACAGGTGCACAATTCCTGAGTAGGCGACGTGAGGAGGCGCGGAACCCTGACAGGGCAACCCGGCGAGGGCAATGTCACCCTGGCGGGGGCAACCCTGGCGGGGCAACCCTGCCAAGGGCAACCCTAACTCGGCGGCAACCCTGGCGGGGGCAACCCTGGTGGGGGCAACCCTGGCAGGGGTAAAACTGGGCAACCCGGCGGGGTTGCGATAAAAACCATTAAATCTACTGGACGTCTTAATTTTAAAATAGAATGACATTGAAAGACTTCTCATAATGTAAAATAGGATGAAAGATAATGAATCCTGCATTTTTATTTGGTACAGCTTTTAGCATAGCATATTGGCATAAGAAATACCATTCAGGTACGATATGTAAGGGAGTAAGTACTCCACATGCTTCTACTGCATTCACTGGATGTGAGAAAGAAGAGAAGCCGAAATGAATTTGAAGAAGATATAGATCGAGAATTAATATCTTTCCATAGAAATCTTTACTAATAATGAAAGGGAAAAATGCCATTTTATTTTTAGTGGAATTCCTTAAAGGAATATTAGAAGATAGAAAATGTAGATTAAAAATATGAAAAATGGCGGGGACAACCCTGGGCATCCTGGCGGGCAACCCTGGCGGGGGCAACCCTGGCGGGGCAACCCTGGCGGGGCAACCTGACAGGGCAACCCTGGCGGGGGCAACCCTGGCGGGGGCAACCCTGGCAGAGGCAACCCTGGTGGGGGCAAACCTCGGAGACAACCCTGGTGGGGGCAACCCTGGCGGGGGCAACCCTGGCAGGGGCAAGGTGAGGTATAAACATATATTTATTTCTATATGTCTGGAATCTGGCGGGGCCACTAATGGAGAACTTTGGCAGGGCCCTTCATAGACAAGGACGACGAAGCATACAGGTGCACAATTCCTGGCGAGGCCAATTTCGGGGGGGGCAACCGGGGGCAACCCTGGCGGGGGCAACCGGGCAACCCTGGCGGGAGCAACCCTATCCTAACAGGGGCAACCCTGGCGGGGGCAACCCTGGTGCGGGCAACGCTGGTGGCAACCCTGGTGGGGGCAACCCTGGCGGGGGCAACCCTGGCGGGGCAACCTGGCGGGGGCAATTCTGGCAGGGCAAGGCAACCCTGCCGGAACACCCTGGCGGCAACTCTGGATGGGGCAAAATGATGGGGGCAATGCTGTTAACAATTGGGGAGCCTGGCGGGGGCAACCCTGGCGGGGGGCAACCCTGGCGGGGGCAACCCTGGTGGGGGCAACCTGCTGGGGCAACCCTGGCAGGGCAACCCTGGCTGGGGCAACCCTGGCGGGGGCAACCCTGGTGGGGGCAACTCTGGCGGGGGCAACCTGCTGGTGGCAGGGCAACCCTGGCGGGGGCAACCATGGCGGGGGCAACCCTGGCGGGGCAAACCTGGCAGGCTGGCGGGGGGGGGGTCAGGAGGGCAACCCTGCCGAAGCCAACCCTGACGGCGGGGGCAACCCTGGTGGGGGCAACCCTGGCGGGGGAACCCTGGCGGGGGCAACTTGGCAGGGGCGCAACAGCTTCTTAGGCCCGACCTCCCCCGCCGGGGTCGCGCGTCGGGGGTTTAGGGTTAATCCATTATTACATTGTGCCCTATGGCTAGCAGGGATGCATCAGGTGTGGCAAGCTCGATCTGCTTGGCAAAGCAAGCAGATCTCGAAGCGGTAGCGTTCAGTTGTACCGGCCGCCGCCTGGCGCGGGCGGCCTATGGTTTAGGGTTTAGGGTTTAGGGGTCCCTTGTTGGGGTTCTTATGATAAGGGAATCCTACTATTTGGGGGTCTAGATGAGGGGAATCCTACTATTTGGGGTTCTAAGTTGCTCTCCACAAGCAGGTGAAAGAAAGAGCATTCTCAGGACTTCCCTCCGAGTTTGCTGCAGGCATTGCCTTTGTTGCTGGCGGAGCAAGCCATGAAGGAGATCACTGTAGGGTTTAGGGTTTAGGTTTAGGGTTTAGGGTTCAGGGTTTAGGTTTAGGGTTTAGGGTTCAGGGTTTAGGGTTTAGGGTTTAGGGTTTAGGGTCACTCATCGGCTGAAGTCATGACTTCTTGCGTGCCGTGGCACTGCAACCTAATGGTTTGACAGTTTGTGTGTGTTCAACCTGTTTGTAAGGTTTCCTGTTGGAATGATTTTGACTCTATTTTTTTGCGCTTTAACACTTTTTCTCGTCTTGTCACATAAGCATGAATGAAATGGAGGGTTTCTAGCAAACTCCTAAGCTTTAGGAGGGCAAGAAGAAACAAGAAAGAACCAAAGAATGAAAGAAAAAAATGACAGAACGAAAGAACGAAGGAAAAGAACAAAAAAAAACAAACGAAAGACATAATGAAACAAAACAGAAAGAAAGAAAAAACACAAGAACGAAAGAAATAACGGAGAAAAAAAAACTAGAGAAAGAACCGGGGCAGCCTCAGGCCGTCCACCTGTCCTTGAGGGTTCCAACACAGACCTCCTTTGGGGGAAGGACCGCCCCTCGATCTTGGGCTGACCGGGGGGTTTGTGGGGCTTGAGAGAGGGTTTAGGGTTTAGGGTTTAGGGTTTAGGGTTTAGGGTTTAGGGTTTAGGGTTTAGGGTTTAGGGTTTAGGGTTTGGGGATAGGGGCTTGAGGGTTTCTATTTTAAAGTGTAGGGCTTCGGGCAGTTAAGGGGCTTTTGGGAGCTTGGGGGGCTTTAGGGGCTGTAGGGGTGCTTCGGATTTAGGGATTAGGGTGCAGGATTTGGGTTTTGGGCTTTCAGGTGCATAAACCCTAAGGAGGCCTTTCTTTTTGCTCGCGATGTATTCTGACGACCAGCGGCACGGCGTACTTCCAGTCGAAGCTTGAAGATATTGTTCTATGGTGAAGTGTGGGATGCAGGACCTTAGGACGTGTATTGCACGCGAACAGAGTAGCGGGGCGGTGCGGTGCTGCCTGAGAGAAAGCAAAGCGACCCGGAAAACCTTCCTCACCTCACCATTAAACCCCTAAACCCCAAACCCTAAACCCTAAGCCCTTCAAAGCCCAAAAGCCCTGAAGCAATCCGTGAGATGCAACCAATGCCCTACACCCTAAACCCTCTTGCAGGCGCGAGACCGTCTCCGAGCTGGCCGATCGACATCTGGGTCTCTTGGCCCGCAGTTCGCCGTGCGCCCTGAACCCCTTGGAGGATCAGAACTCGGAGTTTTATGGGGTTTGTGGGGTTTAGGGCCAGTTTAGGGCTTAGGGTTTAGGGTTTAGGGTTTAGGGTTTAGGGTTTAGGGTTTAGGGTTTAGGGTTTAGGGTTTAGGGCTTGACGGGTTATGGGTCTATAGGGCATACAGGGCCTACAGGACGGTGTCACAACATGCTGATTATCCAGAGCAGCTTCGGGAGCCCAAGCCCGAACTTCCCGCGTGAAAGGGGACCCCTGAACCCTAACCCCTAAACCCTAAACCCTAAACCCTAAACCCTAAACCCTAAACCCTAAACCCTAAACCCTAAACCCTAAACCCTAAACCCTAAACCCTAAACCCTAAACCCTAAACCCTAAACCCTAAACCTCACACCCAAAAACCTCACGCCCCTAGAGCCCGAAGCCCCTCACACCTCTCGAGCCCCCCAGACAACCGGCTGAGGAAAGGCCCTTCGCCTCTTCGATGAGATCAAGGATGAGCGCGAAGCATCTCGCCGCATAAGAGAGCCAAGGTTTAGGGTTTAGGGTTTGGGGTTTAGGGTTTAGGGTTTAGGGTTTAGGGTTTAGGGTTTAGGGCTTCCGTAGGCCTGCAGGGCTGGCTCCAAAGGGGATTTAGGGTTTAGGGGCTTTGGGGTTCAGGGTTTTGTAAGGGTTCAAGGTTTAGGGTCCTGGTTCAGGGTTTGAGGGTCTAGCCGACCGTTGCTGGAAGTAGTGGCTTTACATCTTACTTGGCCCTTACCTTCTAAAGTGACAGCAAAAGTTGAGTGTCGATTTTTCCGGTGTTCCAGGAGCTGTAAACCCTAAACCCTAAACCCTAAACCCTGAACCCTAAACCCTAAACCCTAAACCTTAAACCCGAAACCCTAGACCCAAAACCCTGTATCTAAACCTGCAAGGGTTCAATACGCCCCCCCGAGCCCCCCCCCCTACCTCCACCCAACTTGAGCCTTGAAACCCGAGGGCTTGAGGTTTCGAGGTTTGGGTCCTGCTCAGGGTTCAGGGGTTGAGGGATTAGGGACTTAGGGACTTAGGGACTTAGGGACTTAGGGACTTAGTGACTTAGGGACTTAGGGACTTGGAGTTGAGGTAGTTTGGGGAGTTTTTTTTTTGTTTTTTTTGCGTGGCTTGTCGGGATCCGCGCTCCCACACCCTTTTTTTCCGAACCTCCAACGAAGACTCGAACCGTCAGAGATGTGAGAGGAAGCTTTCGGCCCCCAGGGTTTAGGGTTTAGGGGTTTAGGGGTTTGGGGGTTTAGGGTTTAGGGGTTTAGGGGTTTAGGGGTTTAGGGGTTTAGGGGTTTAGGGGTTTAGGGGTTTAGGGGTTTAGGGGTTTAGGGTTTAGGGTTTAGGGTTTAGGGTTTAGGGTTTAGGGTTTCCCCCCCAGGCCCCAAAAAGCCCCTGAGCGGCCTAGAAAACCGTAAGAAAACCGATAGCACCCCTCAGCATCCCCCACCCTGAGCCCTAACTCACCTAAATCCTAAACCCCAAATCTCCCAGGCCCTAGAGCCCTGAATCCCCTAAGCCCTAAAGCCCTAAATACCCTGAACCCCTAAGTCCAGGAAATCCCTTGAACCCTAAATCTCTAAACCCTAAATCCCCAAATCCCTAAACCCTAAATCCCTAAAGCCCCAAACCCTGAATCCCTAAGCCTAGTTGAAAATCCTTGACGCCCTACATGCAGGTCGCGGTATGCCACTTCCACATGGCACCTGGGCGCAGACATGGGGCCTTCAGGTTAGGGTTCAGGGTTTAGGGTTGAGGGTTCAGGGTTTAGGGTTTAGAGTTTAGGGTTTAGGGTTTGGGGTTTGGGGTTTGGGGTTTAATAAGCCCTGTATTGCCCTTATGAGGAAGAAGATCTTGATTTTGTTTTGGAGGATTCTGAAGCAAATAGTAGTTCAGGGCTTATCAGGGTGTAGGGTTTAGGGTTTAGGGTTTAGGGTTTAGGGTTTAGGGTTTAGGGTTTAGGGTTTAGGGTTTAGGGTTTAGGGTTTAGGGCGTTTCGGTTGTAAGGTTTTCAGATTTGAGGTTTTAGGGCTTTAGGGATTCAAGGTTTTAAGGCTTTAGGGTTTTCAGGCTTCAGGCCCCTGCGGTTTAAGTGTTCAGGTTTCAGGGTCTTAGTGCTTCAACTAAACCCTAAACCCTAAGCCCTAAGCCCTAAGCCCTAAACCCTAAACCCTAAACCCTAAACCCTAAACCCTAAACCCTAAACCATTGCGTCGGTGTGTCGCCGTGGAAGCCCATGACCTTGGGGACCATACGAGCCGTAAGATTGGGGGGTCAGGTATATGAACCCTAAGCCCTATACTACTACAAGTCCTGTTAGGGTCTTCGAACCCTAAACCCTATACTACTCTAGTTCCTAGTAAGGTTACCCGAAACCCTAAACCCTAAACCCCAAGCCCTATACTACTACAAGTCCTGTTAAGGCATTCGAACCCTAAATGTTCCTATTAAGGTTACCCGAAACCCTAAACCCTAAACCCCAAACCCTAAACCCTAAACCCTAAACCCAAAACCCAAAACCCTAAACCCTAAACCCTAAACCCTAAACCCCATACGCGTGGAGCTTGAAGGCCGACCTCGCCCTGCAGGAGCTGAAGGTGCCCGGGGCTGCACCGCTCTCGCTGGGGGGCCTAGGCCTGCCGGCGCTTGGGAGGGAGTTTAGGGTTTAGGGTTTGGGGTTTGGGGTTTGGGGTTTGGGGTTTGGGGTTTAGGGTTTGGGGTTTAGGGTTTGGGGTTTGGGGTTTAGGGTTTGGGGTTTAGGGTTTGGGGTTTAGGGTTTGGGGTTTAGGGTTTGGGGTTTAGGGTGTAGGGTTTAGGGTTAGGTACCCCGATACAATTGTTTGGGGAAGTATGTGGGCTCCTTTCGGGGAATAGGGCTTGGAGTGCAGGGCCTTAGGAGTTTAGGGGTTTAGGGTTTAGGGTGTTTAGGGAGTTTAGGGGTTTAGGGTTTCAGGGTTCGGGGATGAGGGGTTCAGGGGTTGAAGGCTTGGGGTCGAGGGTTTAGGGTTTAGGGTTTAGGGTTTAGGGTTGGGGGTTGGGGGTTGGGGGTTGGGGGTTGGGGGTTGGGGGTTGGGGTGGTCGAGCGTCTGCCTGGGTACCTGTTCGGATTCTGCAGATTCCTTGAACGTTTGGTTCGCGGATCAATGATCGACCCTCAAAGCATTGCAAGTTTCCGCAAGCAAGCCAGGGAAGGAACCCCAAATCCCTCAATCCGAACTCCGCACCCCCCCCTTCCCCCCAAAAACCTTCAAACTAGACCCTTAAACCCTTAAACCCTTAAACTCGTAAAACCCTTAGACCCTTAAACCCTTAAACCCTTAAGCCCTTAGACCCTTAGACCCTTAAACCCTTAAACCCTCAAACGGTAAACCCTTAAGCCCTTAGACCCTTAAACCCTTAAACCTTAAACCCTATAAGGCCTAAACCCTATAAACCCCAAACCCCAAACCCCGAACCCCAAACCCCAAACCCCAAACCCCAAACCCCAAACCCCAAACCCCAAACCCCAAACCCCAAACCCCAAACCCCAAACCCTAAACCCTAAACCCCAAACTTTGAAATCCCCGTCGCGTAAGGAAGGCGCGGCTGACGTCGGCGCTGCGCCACGCGAAGCGCAGCGCGGAGTTCTGGGCGCCTCGGCCCTTTGTTTCGAGGGGGGGGGGGGGGTGGTTTAGGGTTTAGGGTTTAGGGTTTAGGGTTGAGGGTTGAGGGTTGAGGGTTTAGGGTTTAGGGGGTGGGAGATGGGAATTTCGTTGTTGAGCTTCGGGTCTACGTGCGCAATGGCATGGGGGTTTGGCATGCAACCCTACAGCACTGAACCCTGAACCCTGAACCCTCTAAACCCTATACCAACGCGGACCCAGAGTGGGCCCTTATTCTACTTTTTGTAGGGTTCAGGGAAACTGGGTCTTGGAGTACTATACTTTAATACTTTTTTTGGTTCTGGTTTCCCATTATAGTTACTTATACCTAAAAAGTATATACTTTTTTCAGGGTCTACTCCAAAGCTAAGGAAAAGCCCCTTTAAACAGAAAAGTGTTCCCTTTTCATTCCAGGTTACTCTTGGGTGTACTAAACGGCGAAGCCCAAACCATGGTGCCGGCTTTTCTGGGCTGGACATGGGCCCCTAATAATTTTTGGGTTCTTGTCTTCGGCAAATCCCCCAAAGTTGTACACCACTTCGACAAGTTCACCAAGGAGCACATAAGGGCACATATACGCTCACCATGAGGAGTATCCGACCTTACTTAGCAAATAGTTGAACCTCAATTTGTTTGTGTTTACGTTTTGCAAGAATAATAGAGATTAACTTTTTTCTCTTGGTTATTGGAGGAGTAAGCTACCTCATGTCACCTGTTGGGGTTTAGGACTTCAGGTGGTTGTCAGATTCATCGTGTAACGCCATGAGGCTCGAATAAACTTTGAGGTTGATTCGCAATGTTCTTGGAACTTACCCCACATGTACCCCATATCGCTCATATAAAACCCACATAACACACATAACCCACAGATCATCTGTAGGGCGTCCAGATCCACCCCCAGGAACACTGAAACCCTAACCCCTAAACCCTAAACCCTCAACCCTAAAACCTAAACTTCGCCCGTCCGCTTTCGCCACTGGAGGCCGCAGATGTCGCGCTTTGTAATCGGTACTCACTGCTTACGATGCAAGCGTCTAAACCCTGAACCCTGAACCCTAAACCCTAAACCCTAAACCCTAAACCCTGAACCCTAAACCCTGAACCCTAAACCCTAAACCCTAAACCCTCGAAAACCATGTCGGGAACTCAGGTGTCCCCTGCGTTCCCGACATGGTCCCAACATCTGACGTCACGAGCCTTCCAGGAGAAGAGCGGCGTGCGTGCGCACGCCAAGGAGACAGCGTGGGGGGCCGCTTTGGGGCGGAGGGGGGGGAGGCTGAGCTTTGGGGTTTTGGGGTTTTTTAGGAAAAGGGCCCACCCTAAACCCTAAACCCTAGCATTAACAGCAGCAGAACTGCAACAACAAGAGCAACAGCAGCCACAGCAGCAGCAACAGCAGCAGCACCGCGACCAAGAACAACAGCAATAACAACACCCACAACTCTACCTCAACAGATGCAAGCTTTGGGTCCAGATTTTCAGGGCACGAGGGTTTACTTACAGGCCAAGTGTTTTTGGGCTTGCCGTTCGAGAGAGGCATGCAATTTTCTGTTAGGGCTTTAGGTCCGGACGGGTGTACTTTTTTGGAGCTCCTGATGGTCAGAGCCGGTTTTCATAGGCACAATCCACACTCTTCCTCTGACCTCCATTTCATTGGGTTCAGGTTTTAGGGTAGTTTAGGTTTTTTAAGGTTCCCAGTGCCCTACAAGCCCTAAACCTTGAAGCTCAAACCCAAAGACTTTAACCCAAGGCTGTATAAACCCTAAACCCTAAACCCTAAACCCTAAACCCTAAACCCTAAACCCTAAACCCTAAACCCTAAACCCTAAACCCTAAACACTAAAACCCTAAACCCTAAACCCTAAACCCTAAACCCTAAACCCTAAACCCTAAACCCTAAACCCTAAACCCTAAACCCTAAACCCTAAACCCTAAACCCTAAACCCTGAACCCTGAACCCTGAAACCTAAACCCGTATATCCTCCTGCGCAGATCCCTTCTCGACCAAGAAGGCCGAAAGACTCTGAAATCTCCCCCGTTTCCGCTGTCCTCATCCCTAGCGCCTTCTGAAGGTTAGGGTTTAGGGTTTAGGGTGAAGGTTTAGGGTTACGGGTTTAGGGTTTAGGGTTTAGGGTTCAGGGTTCAGGGTTTAGGGTTTAGGGTTTAGGGGTTCATGGGTTCATGGGTTCATAGTTTCGGGTTTTGTTTTTTTTGGCGCTTCAGGTTTACAGGGGTTTTAGGGCCTGAAAGCCTGAGCCTGATACACTTCCTTGTGTGCTTGTCGGACGCTGCGCGTGCGCTCCTTCTCAGCCGCTGGATCCGCGAAGAGGTCGCGTTCTTCGGCGGCAGGGTCTTTCAGGGTGGGGCCAAACCCTAAACTCTAAACCCTAAACCCTAAACTCTAAACCCTAAACCCCTAAGGCCACGAGGTTCAGGAGTTCTTTGGAAGGGTTTAGGGTTCAGGCTTTGGGGTTACTAAACCTTGAACCTAACAAATCTTCTGCGCGTTTCGGGTGGTAGGCACCCATACATACCCATACTAAAACCCTAAACCGCCCGAGAAGTACAGCAAACCAGCAGAGACCAATGCCTGACAACTTGCGAAACTACGAAGCCCAAGTGGGTATGTCCCAAAATAGGGGTCCCATTTAAACCCCAAATGGTACAGAGTCCCCTTAAGGGACCCCCAAGAAAGGGTACCCCTATTTTCGGAAACCCCTAAACCCTGAACCCTGAACCCTGAACCCTGAACCCTGAACCCTGAACCCTGAACCCTGAACCCTGAACCCTGAACCCTGAACCCTGAACCCTGAACCCTGAACCCTAAATCAAATCCTCACCGCTTCACGCTCTTCTGGGCCATGCCGGCACCAGCCGGGCGGGCGCCCGCCGTGCGCGCGGCCAAGGTCGGGACAAAGAGCGGTTGTTTTGGTTTTTGGGGTTTTGGGGGTCTTGGGGGTTTTTGGGGGTTTGGGTTTTTTGGGTTTTTTTGGGGTTTTTTGGTTTTTTTGGGGGTTTTGAGGTTTTTGGGCTTTTGGGGTTTTTGGGGGTTTTGGGGGTTTAGGGGTTTTTTGGGTTTTTTGGGGGGTTTTGGGGTTTTTTGGGGTTGTTTTTTTTTTTGGGTGGGGTTTTTTTAGGGTTTAGGATTTCGCTTAAGGGTTTCGTTTCATTTTTTTCGGCAACCTGCGCATCTAAACCTACGCCCCTACACTCTCCTGAGCCGTACACTAGGCAATTGAGGAGCCATCCCTCACTGTAAGGGAACCCAGTACGTAGGTCTCAACAACAACCCTGCTTGAGAAACCCTAAACCCTAAACCCTAAACCCTAAATCCTAAACCCTAAACCCTAAACCCTCAACCCTAAACCCTAAACCCTAAACCCTAAACCCTAAAAAGCTGGAGACAGCAAGCATGGTTTACCCAGTCCTCAGCTGCAGGGGCCTGCAGGAAAGGGCTCAGCTTGTAGACTTGAACGGCGGAGCTCAGGTTTAGGGTTTAGGGTTTAGGGTTTCGGGTTTAGGGTTTAGGGTTCAGGGTTTAGGGTTTAGGGTTTAGGGACTGTAGGCTTGCAACACGGAAAGTTTAGGTTACGCTTCCATTTGTCCAGCTTCGTGTGGGGGACTGCTTTATGCCCCAAGACAAGACGCGGGGAGCAGTCTCTGTTCACACAAGAGGCTTCTTGAAGGCCAGGGAAACTTCGTGGTTAGGTTCTAAATGGTTTTTGGGGGTCCCCTATGTAGTACGGCACCCTGAAACTGAGCAAAAGGGGCACTATATTATATTCAGAAAACTTCCCAAGTCTGTGATAAGGTCTTGGAAAATCCTCAGGCCAAGTTCTAACATCCTGGAACCCTCGAAGCCCCAAACTCCTTCAGTCCCGACTTGGCATGCAAGTTCTCGCAAAGCAAGGGACCATGCTGGGAACAGTTCAGACCCGAATCCCTCAAATCCCTCACACCCTAAACCCTCAACCCTAAGCCCTCAACCCTAAACCCTAAACCCTAAACCCTAGACCCTAAACCCAAACCCTAAACCCTAAACCCTAAACCCTAAACCCTAAACCCTAAACCCTAAACCCTAAACCCTAAACCCTAAACCCTAAACCCTAAACCCTAAACCCTAACCCTAAACCCTAAACCCTAAACCCTAAACCCTAAACCCTAAACCCTAAACCCTAAACCCTAATCGACGCTTCGGGGCAGGCCCCCGTGCCAGCAGCCGCGACCTCGCACCTCTTGTGGCGGCCTTGCTCACGCAGCTGTCCGAAGAACTGGAAAGGCCAGGGTTGGGGTTTAGGGTTTAGGGTTTAGGGTTTTAGGGTTTAGGGTTTAGGCTTTAGGGTTTAGGGTTTAGGGTTTAGGGTCTAGGGTTTAGGTTTAGGGTTTAGGTTTAGGGTTTAGGGGGGGTTAGGGTTTAGGGTTTAGGGTTTAGGTTTTAGGGTTTAGGGTTTAGGGTTTAGGGTTTAGGGTTTAGGGTTTAGGGTTTAGGGTTTAGGGTTTAGGGTTTAGGGTTTAGGGTTTAGGGTTTAGTCTGCAAACCAAATGAACCTCAAAGTGGGGTGATACACCCTATACTACTACAGTTCTTGTATAAGGTATACCCTAAACCCTAAACCCTAAACCCTAAACCCTAAACCTAAACCCTAAATCCTAAACCCTAAACCCTAAACCCTAAACCCTAAACCCTAAACCCTAAACCCTAAACCCTAAACCCTAAACCCTAAACCCTAAACCCTAAACCCTAAACGCGAAGGTTGGAGGGCGAGAACCAGAGGCTTCACGAGCTGCTGGGCATCCCTGTTCCCCCAGTCCGGCATCCCAGCGCTTTCTCTCAAAAAGGGCTTTAGGGTGTGGGGTTTAGGGTTTAGGGCTTAGGGCTTAGGGCTTAGGGCTTAGGGCTTGGGGTCTAGGGTTTAGGGTTTAGGGTTTAGGGTTTAGGGTTTAGGGTTTAGGGTGTAGGGCTTAGGGTTTAGGGTTTAGGCGCCCTCATCCTCAAAAGACATAGTACAGGGGTGCAATTGGCATTTGTCACAGTGATCCAGGCGTTAGAGGAGAGTACAGAATACCTGTTGTCATGTTCAAGGCTCCCAGCCTCGAAAATGAAGCCTTCAACGCAGAAGCCCTCAACCCTGAACCTAAACCCTAAACCCTAAACCCGAAACCCTAAGCCCCAAGCCCTAAGCCCGAAGCCCTAAGCCCGAAGCCCCAAGCCCGAAGCCCTAAGCCCGAAGCCCTAAGCCCTGAGCCCTAAGCCCTAAGCCCTAAGCCCTGAGCCCTGAGCCCTGAGCCCTGAGCCCTAAGCCCTAAGCCCTAAGCCCTAAATAAGCCCGAAGCCCCAAACCTAAAGACGGGGCCTCCGGGTTTAGACTCCAGGGTTGCTTTATCAGGGATTCAGAGGGCGAAGGGCTCCAGGTGTTCGGGCTTAGGGCTTACGATGGTTTAGGGCTTGGGGCTGAAGATTTTGGGTTTAGGGTTTCGAGTTTGGGGGGGGTTTCTACATGCCTTAACGCCCGGGTGTTAGGGCGGAAGGCATTGGCAGCTGTCCGTGTAACAAGACGTGTCCAAACAGGGGCACTGATTTAGGGCACCCTAAACCCTAAACCCTAAACCCTAAACCCTAAACCCTAAACCCTAAACCCTAAACCCTAAACCCTAAACCCTAAACCCTAAACCCTAAACCCTAAACCCTATCTCGTGGTCTGGGGTGTCGCGGTCTTGGAAGCCCAGTGGTGCCCTTCTCCTCTTGTCAGGTTTCACAAGGTTCCCTGATAAAGTAAGCCCTAGACCCTAAGCCCTAGACCCTAAACCCTAGACCCTAAACCCTAAACCCTCAACCCTCAACCCTAAACCCTAAACCCTAAACCCTACAAGCATACCATTGTTGTGATATGGTTCCTGGGCTACTAAGAGTGTATCGTTTAGGATTTTCGATTCAGGCTGTCTACGGCATGGATCTGGTCTTTTGCCTCAAGAGCTACAGTGTAGTGAGCGTTTTTGGCTTAGGGTTTAGGGTTTAGGGTTTAGGGTTTAGGGTTTAGGGTTTAGGGTGTAGGGTTCATTTTTTACCCACCATCCAGCAGTTGCAGAGAGCTGGTTACCAACTTTGCAAGATGGCCATGTCCGAACACCGCTTGAAAATCCAGGACCCCATCTGCAGCGCCTGGACGATACTACAGCAACTTGTCATCGTTGGGTAACATTTTACATTTTTAGGGGTACTTAAACCCAACATTTTACATTGTTAAGGGACTTAAACCCAATAAGGAATAAGCATAAGCATTTTTTATACTATCCCAACCATGAACTAGGCAAGAGAAGCCCGAGCATCTCGAGGGCGTAGCGCTGGAGACGTGGACCGCGTGGTTGGAGAAAGTGCAGCGGACTTTGCAGACCTTCCGGTGGATCCAGTTGACCAAGTTGGTTGGGGGCATCTCACTCATCGTCTGGGTCTTCGCTTGCTTCCTGGTCTTCGTGCTGGCCTTCATGACGCTGACGGAAGATGCGACCTGGGTCAGCATCGGTGCCCTCATGGCTGGCGTGGTGATGTGTGCCATCGCGCCGACGGTGTTCCTCTGTCTGGTGCCTTGGCAGCCCAGTGGGGGGCCTTGACCGTTTCTTGGGGTTCTGGGCTACCTTATGAAGTAACCAACCCCCCAAAAAGGGGTGCCCCTATTATAACATGGTTACTGTTTAGGGTTTAGGGTTTAGGGTTTAGGGTTCAGGGTTTAGGGACTGGGCTAAACCGAGGTGTGCTGCGAGACGAGTGCCAAGGACAATCTCAACCAACTCTGCTCGGAACTGGCCACCGAGAAGCCAGGGCTGTCGGTGAGGGTGGATGAAACTTCGTCATCGTGGGGTTTAGGGTTTAGGATTTAGGGTTTAGGGTTTAGGATTTAGGGTTTAGGGTTTAGGGTTTTGGGGGTAACATTTTACATCTTTAAGGTTACTTAAACACAATCAGGAATCTAGATGTAAATTTTTTAAAGACTCTCCCAGCCATGAATGAGGAGAAGGCGTGGATGGGAGGGCGGAGGCGGGAAAGCCAGAAGTACATCGTCATTTCGAAGCGCGATCCCGTTGGTGGCCAGGATTTCGGCGATGACCCAGAACTTGGAAATAACCAGGAAGCGTAAAAGTGAGAGTTGCTGCCGAGATGCCCACCCAAACATCTTCCACCCCTCCCTGAAGGGGAGTCGGGTGGCGCGCGTGGGGGGGGCGTAGCTGCTCTTTGTCATTCTCAGTCTCCCTCTGCGGCATGTTTTACCTTGCAGCCGCCTCCAAACATGTTGGCAAGCTGCAAGACATCCCGGCCGATCCAAAGAGTGGCCTGGCCAGGTACGAAAAATCTCACTCTCATGCTTCTTGCAAGGGCTTGTTTAGGGTTCAGGGTTCAGGGTTCAGGGTTCAGGGTTCAGGGTTTAGGGTTTAGGGTTTAGGGTTTAGGGTTTAGGGTTTAGGGTTTAGGGTTCAGGCTTTGCTTCTTGCAAGGGCTTGTGGTGAGGATCCAAGACACGCCACCGAGTCTTTGTGCAGTAGCGCTCTAGCCTTGACTTCGGTCCTGAATCCCCCCTCCCTAAACCCCCTCTACCATATATATGTATTTATATATTTATATTTATATCTACATTGATATTTATATTTATATCCAGATTTATATTTATTTTTATATTTTTCAGTTCTTTTCATTTATTTTTTTATTTTACTTAAACCTTAGTGAGTTCGTGGGCAAGGCCCATTTGGGGCCTTGCCCACGAATTTAAGGCCCCACATGGGCCTTGCCCACGCATGTAAAGGCCATCATGGAGCCTTAGGGTTTAGGGTTTAGGGTTTCGGGTTTAGGGTTTAGGGTTTAGGGTTTCTTGACTGAGTGAGCTGTTTGTATTTTCTTGATGTTGCGGGATTCTTTGGGCGTGGGTGTTTTTCTAAAGCGCTTGACTAGATAGAGCTAGAACATGAGATGTTAAGCCCTGAACCCTAAACCCTAAAACCTAAACCCTAAACCCTAACCCCCTTCAGTGAGGGCGAGCAGTGTCGGCTCCCATGCAGGCGGCCGCGCGGCGCAGCTGCGACGACATCCAGGACTCTTGAGCCGCCGGATGGGTTTCAGGCTGTCGGGTTCAAGGAGACCCTAAACCCTAAACCGTAAACCCCATAACCCTATATCCCTATAACACTATGACCCTATAACTCTATAACCCTATAACCCTATAACCCTACAACCCTACAACCCTATAACCCTATAACCCTATAACCCTATAACCCTATAACCCTATAACCCTATAACCCTATAACCCTATAACCCTATAACCCTATAACCCTATAACCCTATAACCCTATAACCCTATGACCCTATAACCCTACAACCCTACAACCCTATAGCCCTATAACCCTATAACCCTATAACCCTATAACCCTATATCCCTACAACCCTATATCCCTGAACCCTAAACCCTATAACCCTATAACCCTATAACCCTATAAACCCTAAACCCTGGTTCAAAGAGACCTTCAGGGCAGAGGGGGAAATCAGGCTTTTAGGCTCTGGGGTTAGGGGGGTTGACAAGGTGGAGTAAAGGGCAGAGTGGTGTCCGGCGTGTAGACATCCGCGCCTCAATTCGGGTTTCGGGTTTCGGGTTTAGGGTTTAGGGTTTAGGGTTTAGGGTTTAGGGTTTAGGGTTTAGGGTTTAGGGTTCACAGTTTAGGGTTTAGGGTTTAGGGTTTAGGGTTTAGGGTTTAGGGTTTAGGGTTCATGGACGGCAAGCATGAATGAGCGAAAATTGGTATTGCGGCCGTGCCCACACCCAGAATCCCGCCAAAGCCCGACGACGAACCTCCAAATGCTGCACAGCAGGCCCGAATCTTCAACCCTGGCACCCTCAACCCAACTTCGGGCGCGCTAAAAAACCCCCGAAAGCCCCTAAACGGCCTCCCAAAACTCCCGAAACTCTCAAGCCCCAAACCACCCGAGTGAAGCCGCTGGAGCCCTCCCCGCCCGCCTGCAGCGCTCGCAGCTGCAAGGAGATCCCGAGTCCGGCAGCCCAGGCTCCCCCTCCAAGTTGTTTGTCTAGGTTTAGGGTCTTGGGGTTTTGCTCGGGGGTTAGGGTTTAGGGCTAGGGTTTAGGGCTAGGGTTTAGGGGGGGGGGTCGGGTTTAAGGTTTAGGGTTAGGGTTTAGGGTCTACTTTACGGGTAGTGGGTAGCGGGTGTGAGACAGGGTTGCTTTTCGAGTCCCTGTGGTCACCTAAACCCTAAACCCTAAACCCTAAACCCCAAACCCTAAACCCTAAACCCTAAACCCACTTGTATGTAGGACACGTACCCACAGAAGACCATCTGACCATGTAGTGCGCGTACGGCTGCCAGAATCCTTTGAAGTAGCGCACCTTCGATCGAATTTACGCGCCCTTGTGTGCCTAAACTTTACAAGGAAGAAGCAACTGCCCCCTAAACGCTAAACCCTAAAATCTAAACCCTAAACCCTAAACAACCCCAAACCCTAAAACCCTAAACCCTAAACCCTAAACCCTAAACCCTAAACCCTAAACCCTAAACCCTAAACCCTAAACCCTAAACCCTAAACCCTAAACCCTAAACTCTAAACCCTAAACCCTAAACCCTAAATCCTAAATCCTAAATCCTAAATCCTAAATCCCAAGCAAACGACATTTTGCATCAGCGCCGTGTTCGTCGTGCCAGGTGGTCTGTGCCCCAGCCATTCCAGCCAACAGCCGGAAGCAGGCAGCAGACGCCTCCTGGTCCCAGGCCGCTTGGTTGTTGTTGTTGGAGGGTTTAGGGTTCAACCCTACACCCCTAAACCCCAAACCCCCGAAGCCCCGAAACCCCTAAACCCCGAAACCCCTAAACCCCTCAAATCCCCACCGAAGCCCCCAAACCCTGCACCCGAAACCGTCTAGGGTCGACTTAAAGGTGGACTCTGAAGGTCAAAAATGTTTGAAGACCCTAAACTCTGAACCCCTGAACCCTGAACCCTGGACCCTCAACCCTAAACCCTAAACCCTAAACCCTAAACCCTAAACCCTAAACCCTAAACCCTAAACCTCTCTATCATAATGAATTTAAACCCTAATTCAAAAGTGGGCCGGCAACGGTGACTTTGGGCCTCAAAAGTGGGCAATGGTGATTTTCCTTTCCCCGAGTTTTTCAAGGTTTTTCAGAGTTTTTCAGTGTTTTTCAAGGTTTTTCAATGTTTTTCAGGATATTTCAGGGTTTTTAACCCTCAATTCTGATGAAGGGCCGCCCCCGCGACCTTTTCACAGCCTAGTTTTTGTCAAGGGGGGTCGTAATTTTCCATTTTACAGGCAAAATAGTCTTCGGAGACCCCCCTTGCCTCAAACCCCGACCCCCCCTCCAGGGGCTCGGCGAGGGGGTCCAGGCAGGCCGGTTGCTTAATATTTTCCTGTTTTGGCTTTCGTGACGGGCCCCGGGCCTACGGCCCCCCTGGGCCAAGGGCCCCGACTGGGGCCCCACCCCAACAAGACCCCAGTCAAGGGAGGTCGAGGTTTTTCTACCCCTGAATCCCACCTGGGCCGCCCCGAAACCTACGGCCCCCCCAGGCCTCGGGCCAGCGCATTTCAAGGCTAAGGTGGGGGCAGGAAGCCCGACCAAGCAGGGCCTCCTTCAAGGAAATAAGGGCCTTTTTCAGCTTCCTTGACCTTCGAGTAAAGAAGGGCCTCTGCGGGCCCTGACACGCCGAAGGCCCGAAAAGGGCCGAGGCTACCCCCAACTCCAGCTTAAACCCCAACACCGCAACGTCAAAAAACATTCAATAAACCCTAAACCCAGTTTGGGTGGCCGGGGTGGGTTGACGGGCAACGCGAGCGCGCGGCCCGGGGTGTTTCACACCCGAGCGCGCGCCCTCCCCTGACACACCCTAAACCCTAAACCCTGAACCCTGAACCCTAAACCCTAAACCCTAAACCCTAAACCCTAAACCCTAAACCCTAAACCCTAAACCCTAAACCCTAAACCCTAAACCCTAAACCCTAAACCCTAAACCCTAGACCCTAAACCCTAAACCCTAAACCCTCAACCCTAACCTTAGGCTTTGCGTGTTTGATAGGTTGGGCTGATAGCGCCACGGCTTAAGGGTCCTTGCATGGCCCTTTAATGGGTTTAGGGTTCAGGGTTTAGGGCTTAGGGCTTAGGGTTTAGGGTTTTGGGGCTTAGGGTTTAGGGCTAAGGGTTTAGGGTTTAGGGTTTAGGGTTTAGGGTGGGGCCCCTTGGAATGGGCCCTTGGGTTTTATAGGGTGCATAAGGGGTATATAAGGGGCCCCCTCTTGAGGGCCCAAATTCAGGGACTGCGACATGGCCTTCTTTTTGGTTCGGGAGTGGGGTCTTAAGGCTTCGGGGGACAGTGCCGGGCTGACCTTGAACTTTGAAGAACTGGCCCGGTAGTGCCCCCTTGAATATTTTTCTATGTTTTTGGTTCAAGGTTCTCTTATACCGTCCCCAACAACCCCCACAACCCGCCCTGGCAAAAAAGCTGCAACATCCCAGAACCTAAAACCCTAGAGCCCTGAAAACCTGAAACCGGAAGACCCTAAAACGCGAAGCCTTAAAACCGCAAAGCCCGAACCCCCGAGTGCCACACCTCTTGAAAACCCTAAACCCTAAACCCTAAACCCTAAACACCGCTTTGAGAGCCCAAGGTCCCCAAAGACTTCTGCATGGTCCCCCCCCAAACCAAAGAACACCAGGCATCCATGCAACGTAACTTGATACACATGTATATACATATATATATACATATATATATATGTATCCACATATATATATATGTATCCATATATATATATATATCCATATATATATATATATGTGTGTTTGTGTGGTTTCAAGAATCTTGATGATGTTTGTATACTTCTCACAAGTGTATTGTTATCGGCCTCTTCCGAACAAACCTACGTAACCCACTAATTCACACTCTCACTCTCATGTTAGCCCTCGGGATGCTTTGATGTTTCCCGTAATGGGCTTCAGAAATTCCAAATTTGGCAACCTTCTGCGGGAACTTCAACCGAAAACCGGAAAACCCTAAGCCCCAGACTCTCCAAACGCTAAGCCCCTAGCCCAACCCAAGCCCTGAACCTTTCGTAGCCCAGGTCTTGCAAAGTCGTGGACTTCTTCCTCCAGGTGCCCCACTTGGGTTTAAGGTTTAGGGATTTGACTTGAGGTTTGTCAAGAGCGCCACGTGCACCGCTTGACACAGGTAAACAGGTCCTATGTGGTGATGCTCTTCTGCACGAGACAAACCCCTGGGACCCTAAAACCCTAAACCCTAAACCCTAAACCCTAAACCCTAAACCCTAAACCCTAAGCCCTAAACCCTAAACCCTAAACCCTAAACCCTAAACCCTAAACCCTAAACCCTAAGCCCTAAACCCTAAACCCTAAACCCTAAACAGCCAAACCTTGCGATCTTCACAAGCCGCAGCAGCGCTGTCTCAGGGACAGAGACCAGATCTGAAGAGCATCTGCGAGCAGTTTGACGTTTTGGGCTGTCTAAATAGGGCTTAGGGTTTAGGGCTCAGGGTTTAGGGTTTAGGGTTTAGGGCCCATGCATGTGCTCCCAAAGGGACTTCAGCACCGGCCTCAACCCTTCGCGGCAGCTGAAAGGGTTTAGGGTTTAGGGTTCAGGGTCTGGGGTTTAGGGTTTAGGGTTTAGGGTTTAGGGTTTAGGGTTTGGGCATAAATCGGAGTTTGAAGCGGATCCTCAACCCTGAAGCCCTAAGCCCCTAACATCGCAAGCCCTATAATCCGAAGCCCCCGCAAGCCTCGAAACGCCGAAGCCGCTAGACCCTAGACCCTAGATCCTAGACCCTGGACCCTAAACCCTCAACCCTAAACCCTAAACCCTAAACAAACTTAGAAGCTCCAAAGACAGGATCCTCCTCCGTAGTGCTGCGAAACCAGTGGATGGGTGAGGCTGGGCACCTCTCTTTGCGGACCCAAAGAAGCCACGATTTAGGTTCAGTTAAGGATACAGGGTTTATGGTTTAGGGCTCAGGGCTCAGGGTCGAGGGGGGGTTTGGGCTTGGGTTTCGGGGTTTTGTGGTGCTTATAACAGGGTTCGTAGGGTTTACAGAGTTTGTAGTGCCTACAGGTTGCATGGTTTACATAGTTTAAACCCTAAACCCTCAACCCTGAACCCTAACCCTAAATCCGACATTGAAGGGCCTTGAAAAGGGTTACCGCAACGTGTTTGGGTTGCAGAGGCGTTTGTTTTTTTGTTTTTCTGAGGTAGAAGTCGCCCCATGCTGAATGCGTCTATCACCCATTGGCAACTAGTTCGCAAGACCCGTGAAGGACGAACCCTAATCCTATTTCTGAAAAACCGTAGCCCCTATAAATCCCTCATGGAACAGCATGCCAATACGAACTCGGAAGCCCCATGAACCCTAAACCCTGAGCCCTATCCCTTGTGGCTGAAGTGAACCATCAAGGAGGGCGGTTTCAGTAAGGGCTTTTAACTTCAAGAAGGCCTAGGTGAGCTTCAAAATTTAGGGGTTTAGGGTTCAGGGTTTAGGGTTTAGGGTTTAGGGCTTAGCTTTAGTGATTCAAGTTGTTATATGTCAAGGGGGTTGATGAGGCCCAGCAGGGTTTCCAGCAGGTTTAAGCAGTGTTTCGGCGTTGAGCTGCTTAAGCTGCTGCAGAACTGAAAGCGGACCGTCTCCCAAAACTCCCCCCCCAAACCTTAAACCACCTGAGCCCCATGAGACAGACCTAAACTCCCTAAACTCCCTAAACTCCCTGAACTCCCTAAACTCCCTAAACTCCCCAGACTCCCTAAACTCCCTAAACTCCCTAAACTCCCTAAGCTCCCGAACCCCCCTAAGCCCTCCTAACCTCCCTATTCCAGAAACTCCGGAAACCCATGCTGACAGGGATCAGACTCCTTGGCCAACACCTTGAAATTCCGTCCATCCTCGGAGTCTCCGAAAGCCGTGGGGGTTAGGGTTTAGGATTTAGGGCTAGGGTTTAGGGTTTAGAGTTTAGGGCTTAGGCTTCAGGGTTTGGGTTTACGGTTTAGGGTTTAAGTTTTAGGGGTCTGGTTTCCTTGAGCATTGACGGCCCTGAGAACTTAAGGCCCGAAACCCTGTGTCCGTGTGTTGGGCCACGCATGGGATTCGGAGTTCGTGTGTGGCAGCGGGGGCTTAGGGTTCAGGGCTCAGGGTTTAGGGTTCAGGGTTCAGGGTTCAGGGTTTCGGGTTGTTTAGGGCTGCACGATAGGCTCCAAGCCTCCCATTGAAGTACTTTCTCCCTTTAGGCACTCCGAGATTTCGGTTTATCCTTATCGACGACACCATCATTCTGGGCACTTTTCGGGTTTAGGGTTTAGGGTTTGCCCACCAGTGGACCATGCGTAGTTCTGGGCCCGTTTTGGGTTGCACGAGCTGTTGTTAGAGTCCCCTTGTTTCCTGAGCTCTTCGAGGCGTTAGGTTTCCCTAAGCCGTTATGACCCTAAACCCTAAACCCTAAACCCTAAACCCTAAACCCTAAACCCTAAACCCTAAACCCTAAACCCTAAACCCTAAACCCTAAACCCTAAACCCTTGACCCTACCTGTAAGCCTAGACCCTAACCCCAAAATCCCACATCTTCCCGCTTTCGGGTTCACGGGCTTGCGGATGAGAGCTTGGGTTCAGGGCTCTACCAAGGTCCACCCCTAAACCCTAAACCCTAAACCCTAAACCCTAAACCCTAAACCCTAAACCCTAAACCCTAAACCCTGAACCCTAAACCCTAAACCCTAAACCCTAAACCCTAAACCCTACTTGGAGGTTCAGGGCACTTCCTAACCAATCCTAACTGGACTTATAACCGAAATCATAACCATGTTGGGGCGCTTAAGGGACTTATAAGTGGGCCACAAGTACAGTTATAATCGGTTAAGAAGTGCCCTCAACCTCCAAGTAAGGTGTACCCTAAACCCTAAACCCTAAACCCTAAACCCTAAACCCGGTTTTCCTGGGCCAACCCTCGGCTGGGTGTAAGCCCTGTTGCAGGCATCGAAGCTTAGCACCGCCAACGGAAACGCATCGAAGCTGAGCACTGCGGATGGAAACGCGACGCGGTCCCTTCCAACTCCAGCTCCTTGACTTAGGGGTTAGGTTTTCTTTTTGGGGGTTTAGGGTATATGGCCGGTTTGGGGGTTTAGGGTTTAGGGTTTCGGGTTTAGGGTTTAGGGCCTTCTTGTTGCGGGTGGCGGTTAGGCGGTTGAGGGATTTGGACTTCACTGTTAGGCTGCTTCTGCTTGTTGCCAACATAGCTGTATCTGGCCTTAAACCCTAAACCCTAAACCCTAAACCCTAACCCCTAAGGGGGAGCAGCCAAGGTTTGGTAGCTTTGTGGTGCTGGGAGGTTCGACCTTGCGTTCTTCCATATACCCTTGTATACTTACAAAGGTCTTCGCGGCCCGAAACCCTAGACCCTAAGCCCTCAACCCAAAACCCAAGACCCTCCCCTTAACTTGAGGCTCTCAGCAGTTCGGAAAATTTACCCAAAACCCCAAACCCTAAACCCGAAACCCGAAACCCGAAACCCTAAACCCTAACCCTAAACCCAAAATCTACACCCAGTTCTGTGGAGGTTAGCAGTTCCTCGGTTTAGGGTTTAGGGTTTCGGGTGCAAAAAAAATGCCTTGAAGTCCAGTGCATCTCACTACCCCTCTCAACACGCACCTGCTCCCAGACCCCGAAGTCATAGGCTGGAAAGCCCGAAGCCATAAAAAGCCTAAACCCTGCAAGCCCTGTAAACTGTGAAGCCCCATGACCCCCATAACTCCTACCCTAACATGAAACCCTATAACAGCACTCTTCAGCCTTATTAAACCCTATGCCCCCAAACCCCAAACCCCAAACCCTAAACCCTAAATTTTCAACCCAAAACCCTAAACCCTAAACCCCAAACCCTAAACCCGAAACCCTAAACCCTAAACCCTAAACCCTAAACCCTGAGGAAACTGGCTCTCGAAGCGTCCCGCTGCGAGCAGGGCCACACAGCTGCAACGTCTAGGACCAGGGAGTAGGGCCCCTTTTTTCCTTTTTTTAAGGAGTTGGGGTTCCCTTCTAATCCCGTTTAAAACCAAAAAAGGGGCACCCTTGTTACTCCTAAGTTACTCCCGGGTCTAGATGTTGAGGGTGGAGCCGCTCAGCTTCGGGTTCAGGGTTCAACCCCAGGGTTGAGGGCTTAGGATTTAGGGTTCAGGGTTTAGGGTTATTTAGGGCTTTAGGGTTTATAGGGCTCACGGTGTAGGGTTTGGGGCGCCAAACACAAGACCCCCCCCCCCTTAAAAAAAAACCAAAACAACTTCCACGTGCGGCCTCTGCGGGCTTTTTTTGGCTTCAAGGGGGGTGGTGCTGCCATTTCATGTGGATACCGAACATTTCAGCAATGCTGCGCCTTCTCGTGTTCCTGGCGTCCTGCGCGGCCTGCTGCTAGGATGCCCAGTACTACCCTTTTTCCCTTTCTTGGGGGTGTAGGTTCCCCATTTCAACCCCTTTAAGCAAAAAAGGGCACCCTTTTTAATCCTAGGATACTGGGCAACCTAGGCTGCATGTCTGCGCTGGCGATGGAGGCACAGTGTGCTCAGACGGCGGAAGAGCTTGCTCACAGCACCTCCCTGAACCTCAAGCCTGCTCCTTTTTGGTAGGCTCTTCTTCTAAAGCCCCTTTTATAGGATTCTGAAGGGAACCTACCAAAAAAAGGTAGGTTTTTGGGTTTCTTAAGGTACGGATGGGATGTCGGCGCTGCAAGTGGCGCGAGGGACTTCGCAGCGACGGCAGGACGCTGGAGTGGAAGATGGCGATTCGGATCGCGATGTTGAGTCATCTGCTTGGCGAAGGAAGCACTATCGCAGCTGGAAGAAGGCCAAGAAGTTTGCCAAGAAGCCCTGGCGTCTAAGTCGTCCACCGAAGTTTGTCCGCAGGTGGCACAGGTGGGTCAAAGTACCTTGGTATGGGGCCGGGGGCAAGGCAGCTAGCAAACCAGACACGACGACCACTGCGGCTAGCACCACAACGGCGGCGACCACTGTGGTGAGCACCACAACCACGACGACCACTACGTCGTCGGAACCAGGCTTTATTGAGTTCGAGGCCCCGGGGTGCGAAACATACCGAACTCCCTCCTACACAGGGTGTGGCCCTTGCCTTACTTGGCCAATGGTTGGACCTTAAACTTTTTGGGCTTCCTTATCATTAGTAAGAACCATGAGGTTGAGCCTTTTTTCCTCCGTTGGCTATTGGAGAAGTGTATGAGTTGCCACGGAGGCGTTGACCGCAAGAACCCCAAGTAGGGGAGGTTCAGGGTGCTTATAGCTCACTTATAAGTCCCTTAAGCGCCCCAATATGGTTATGATTTCGGTGATAAGTACAGATATAAATTGGTTAAGAAGTGCCCTGAACCTCCAAGTAGGGTTCAGGGTTCAGGGTTCAGAGGGTTCAGGGTTCAGGGTTTTAGGGTTTAGGGTTCAGGGTTCAGGGTTCAGGGTTTAGGGTTTAGGGTTTAGGGTTTAGGGTTTAGGGTTTAGGGTTTAGGGTTTAGGGTTTAGCAAGCCTAACCCTTTTTTTCCAGGCTCGTGTTCTGACACCCTCGGGGGATTCTCGGGTCCAGCCTGGTGGTTTTGGCTGGTACTTAAGGTCGCTCCCAGGGTTTAGGGTTTGGGGTTTGGGGTTTAGGGTTTAGGGATTGGGGTTTAGGGTTTGGGGTTTGGGGTTTGGGGTTTGGGGTTTGGGGTTTGGGGTTTAGGGTTTAGGGGTTGGGGTTTAGGGTTTGGGGTTTAGGGTGACAGCCCAGAGAGAGGACGAGGAGTGACCATGACCACATTCGCCTTCGGGCAAAGTGAGCCGGTGAGCCAAGCCTGGACACAGAGTCCCCTGAGAACCTTAGGGTTTAGGGTTTAGGGTTTAGGGTTCAGGGTTTAGGGTTTCGGGTTTAGGGCTTAGGGTTTAGGGGTTAGGGGTTAGGGGTTTAGGGTTCAGGGTTTAGGCTTGAGGGTTTATAACATTGCTGTTATGGTTCCTTGGGGCGACTTCACATGGCTGAGAGAATCTTCTCAGTTTGTATTTTACAGGATAGCCAACCCTCAGGCGAGTGGGAGCTTCCGAATTTCAACACGTGACTGCGGGCGAAGCCCACAGTTGCAGTGTTTGAGCTGTGCTGGGCTTTCGGGTTCAAGGGTCTCGTTAGTCCCATGTGTGCACAGGTATGGCAAAATCAGATTCCGGATGTGTCCAGGCGTCAGGGTAGTAGACGACTAGTCGTCGGGTACCAACAGAGTAGAATTTAGGGCAATGCGTATAATCCCTAAACCCTAAACCCTAAACCCTAAACCCTAAACCCTAAACCCTAAACCCTAAACCCTAATGCTCACCGGTGTTTTGCGAAGTTCCCTTACCCCCAGCCCCGAAGACCCGAAGCCCTCGGCCCTAAGCCTCCAGCCTTTAAAAAAGCCTCAGGTTGCTCTGCTTTAGGGTTTAGGGTTTAGGGTTTAGGGTTTAGGGTTTAGGGTTTAGGGTTTAGGGTTTAGGGTTTAGGGTTTAGGGTCTAGGGTCTAGGGTCTAGGGTCTAGGGTCTAGGGTCTAGGGTCTAGGGTTTAGCGTCAGGTTCCTCAGGGTCACATGCTCGTACTTCTTTTGCCATCGACTTTCTGTGTCCAAGCCAAACATCAGGGTTTGAGGTTTAATTCGGTTCTTCTGCTTTGGGCTGCAGCAGCGAAGCTCAGTATACCACAATCAGCTACGCACAACAAGTGCCGTAAACCAGCCAACTCTGTGGCCCTAACCCTACACACCCCCCCCCCCCCCCCCAAACAAGTTCCTAGCCTGAAAGCCCTAAACCCCCCAGCCCACTAACACATGGGATTCACAAGCCACCCTTCTTCTCCCTAACGCACCCCAAAACCTACACCTCCTGGCCATTATATCCGAAATACGCCGGATACCCTAACACGCTATACCCTAGACGCCCAAGTGCCCACAGCTTCTAAACCCTAAACCCTAAACCCTAAACCCTAAACCCTAAACCCTAAACCCCAAACGCCCTCTGCAGGTCCGCGGATTCTAAGGGTTCGAAGCTGCTCCTCCCAGACCAGGCGCACAGGAAATAGACGATGCGAGGGCTTAGGCTGGGCGTGCGGGCTCAGGCTTAGGGTCTATCGGGCTAGGGGGTTCAGGGGGTTTAGGGTTTAGGGTTTAGGGTTTAGGGTTTAGGGTTTAGGGTTTAGGGTTTAGGGTTTGGGGTTTGGGGTTTGGGGTTTGGGGTTTGGGGTTTAGGGTCTGTCGGGCTTAGGGGGTTTAGGGGGTTTAGGGGGTTTAGGGGGTTTAGGGGGTTTAGGGGGTTTAAGGGGGTTTAAGGGGTTTAGGGGGTTTAGGCTGTTTAGGGGGTTTAGGCTGTTTAGGGCGTTTAGGGCGTTTAGGGGGTTTAGGGGGTTTAGGGGGTT
>CAJNDS010002127.1:37500-142500 GCA_905221605.1 Symbiodinium natans | reverse complement strand
CCCTAAACCCTGGAACCTAAACCCTAAACCCTAAAGCCTTAAAGCCCTAAAGCCTAGCAGCCTAAGCCCTAAGCCCTAAGCCCTAAACCCTAAACCCTAAACCCTAAAACATAAAACATAAACCCTAAACCCTAAACCCTAAACCCTAAACCCTAAACCCTAAACCCTAAACCCTAAACCCTAAACCCCTGAAAGCCCCCGCAAGAAGGCTGGCAGGCGCCAAGAACTGGACCATCGCTGAGATTTGCAGCCAGCTCCGTAGTGAGGGCGACCTGACCTTCTACCGAGCCCGAAATCAGCCGATGGCTGCTTAGGGTTTAGGGTTTAGGGTTTATTGAGATTTTTGAGGGTTCAGGTCCGGGGAAGTTTCGAGGAGTTTCAAGGAGTTTCGTTTTTAGATTTTTCTTAATAATTGTAAACGCTTGCGCGCGCCGCCTCGGCAGCCGGGCCGGCCCCAGGACAGGAAAGGAGGAAAGAGGGTTTCGCAAAAAAAGGGAGGAAGGGCAGAGCGGGTGGGGGGGGGGGGGTCGGGGGGGGTGAGGGGGTCGGCAGGAAGCCGAGGCGAATTTCAAGTTACAGGGGGCTTGAGGGTTTAGGGTTAGGGTTTAAGGTTTAGGGTTTAGGGGTTTCGGGTTAGGGTTTGGGGGGGGCGAGAGGGTGTCATCTCTCATAAGGCTCTCACATGCCTGACCTTATCCACTAAACGTCTTTGGTTTATGGTTTGAAGTTTACTCCCGGCGCCCTAAACCCTCAGCCCTAAACCCTAAACCCTAAACCCTTAATGAAAACCCCGAGTTCGTGACTCGGCGACCCGCTGCTGGAAAAAAGCCGCGCTAGACACGGCGGAAAACCTAAACCCCAATCCCTAAACCCTAAACCCCAAACCCCAACCCTAAACCCTAAACCCTTAAACTCCAACTTTGGCCCTGAGCCCCGGGGTATTGGCATTGGGGTTTGAGCTTTTAGGGTTTTTGGTGTTTTGGGGCGTTTAGGGTATTTAGGGTTTTAGGGTGTTTAGGGTTTTTGTGGGTTTTAGGGTTTTTAGGGTTTTAAAGGCTTTTAGGGTTTTGGGGTTCCAGGGTATGAGGGTGCAGCTGAGCAAACCGAGCCACGCACCAGGCTTCTCACGTTCAGCCTTGGCGTGAAGGAGCTCCTAGCATGATGGTTTAGGGTTTAGGGTTTAGGGTTTCGGGTTGAGGGTTTAGGGTTTAGGGTTTAGGGTTTAGGGTTTAGTGGGAAGGTTTCGGAGTTGGGATGCTGCCCTCTTATACTACCAGCTCCTTCACAGGGACGATGGTAGCCCTCCTATTCGAATCCCTCTTAAGGACTGTTAGTATAAGGGGGATGTTCCCAAGTTTCGGGGGTTAATAGCCCTAAACCCTAAACTTAGTACCTTTTTGGGATACAATAATCCCCTACAGAGCTGAAAGTACAAACTCAGCAACTAAGCGAACGTGAGGGTTGAGGGTCCACGTCTTCAGAGCCCAGGGGCTTGGTACCCTCATACGTGCGCTCCGCAGCATCAAGGGGTTTCTTGGTTCTTTGGATGTGGGGGTTTCCGAAATGAGGGGGTACCTTCTTGGGGGTCCCTGTAATTATGAGGGAATCCTACTATGGGGGGGTTTATATATTGGGGGTCCCTAAACCCTAAACCCTAAACCCTAAACCCTAAACCCTAAACCCTAAACCCTAAACCCTAAACCCTAAACCCTAAACCCTAAACCCTAAACCCCCAGGTGTGCAAGGAGCAGTGCAAAGATGGCCAAGCCATGCTGAACCGTCGACTCAAAAGACCCTAAACCCTAAACCCTAAACCCTAAACCCTAAACCCTAAACCCTGAACCCTCAACCCTAAACCCTAAACCCTAAACCCTAAACCCTAAACCCTAGACTCAAAAGACCCTCGTGCGAGGCCCAGAAGCCCGAAGTTCCCTTAAGCCGTCGAAACTCCGACCCCCCCCCCACCCACTTCCCCCCCCCACCTCCCCCCCTTCCCCCCCCCCCCCCCTCCCACCCCCCCCGCCTTCCCCCCCCCCCCCCCCCCCCCTTCCCCCCCCGCCCCCCCTTCCCCCCCCCCCCCCCCCTTCCCCACCCCCACCCCCCCCCCCCCCCCAAAGCGGTTTAGGGTTTAGGGTTTAGGGTTTAGGGTTTAGGGTTTAGGGTTTAGGGTTCAGGGTTCAGGGTTAAAAACAGAAAGGGGGGTTGTGGGGCCTGCGTATTTCGGGTTTCCTTCGAACAAGGACGTAAAACAACATCTTGCGCCGTGTTATCTGAACCCTACACCCCAACCCCTAAACCTATCTGAACCCTGCACCCTAAACCCTAAACCCTAAACCCTAAGCCCTAAACCCTTATGAGAATTTGCCACGCTGTTCGCCTGCAGGAGCTCAGGGAATTGACGACCATCAAAGTCTTGCGCGTCCCTAGGGGGCAGCCAGACGATGTGTGCAACAGGTTTAGGGTTTAGGGTTTCAGGTCTAGGGAGTCTTTTAGGGTTCAGGGTTTAGGGTTTAGGGTTTAGGGTTTAGGGTTTAGGGTTTAGGGTTTTGCTTTGTGTGTCGTGTTTGTTCTTTCTGGGTTTGGGGCCTCTTCGTTAGGCCTTCGGGGTCTGCAGGGTTGTGAGACCCCACGAAACCCTAAACCCTACATCTCCGGGCTAGAGCCTTTCTTATGGGTTCGTAAGGGAGGGGGGTTCAAACCCTAAACCCTAAACCCTAAACCCTAAACCCTAAACCCTAAACCCTAAACCCTAAACCCTAAACCCTAAACCCTAAACCCTAAACCCTAAACCCTAAACCCAAGGGTTCAAGGGGGGTACGTAAACCCAGGTTCCCTAAACTCCCCACTCCTCCCCTAAGGCTCCCTAAGCTGGGACCCTGCCTCCCTTAAGAACTCTATGGTACTTAGTAACCCAGTTAGAACTGTACTTATATAACCCAATTTTAACCCTATTGGGGTACTCAAGGGGCTTATGTGTGAGTTATAACTGCACTTACAATGGCTTACTAAGTGCCCTGAACCTCAAAGTAATGGTGCAAGGAATTGGGATAGTACTTCGGGGTGTCAAGGGTTTGGTTTTGAGGGCGTATGCAACAGAATCCCCATATAAGGATCCCCTTCACAAGGGGGGGACCCCTCTATTCTCGGGAAGCCCTCGCGTGGTTCGCTTCCCGGTTCATGAGTTAAGGTTTTTTCTACAGTTGAGAGCTTAGAAATTTTGCGTAATCTAGGACCCAGAGTAGGCCTTTCTTCCCTTTTTTTGCGGTTTGGGTTCCCTCATAAGCCTTTCAACCAAAAAGGCGCGCCCTTGTTGTTCATAGGCTACTCTCTTGAGTCTAGGCATTATCGTCGTATAGCCTAAACCCGAAACCCTAAACCCTAAACCCATATATGACCACAATTTTAGGGTTCATTTGGCCCCAAGGACCTTGACCCTCAACTTTGAAGCCTGAAGCCAGGAAACCTCATGAACCCTAGAGATCAAAAGCCCTGTGAGCCCTTAATCTTGAAGCCTTTCCATCAAGCACATCCCCCTCCCCCCCGCAACAAAAGAGACACACACACACACACACACACACACACACACACACACACACACACACACACACACACACACACACACACACCCACTACACACACACACACCCAAACACACACACCCAAACACACACACCCAACACACACACACACACACACCACACACACACACACACCACACACACACACACACACACACACACACACACACACACACACACACACACACACACACACACACACACACACACCCACACACACACACACACACCACACACACACACACACACACACACACACACACACACACCACACACCGCACACCGCACACCACACACCGCACACTGCACACACCACACACACCACACACACACACACACACACACACACACACACACACACACACACACACACACACACACACACACACACACACACACACACACACACACACACAAAGACTACAATCCTAATTTCGCGAACCCCCCAAGACCGTAAACCTTCAAGCCTAAACCCTAGCTAAACCCCTTAACCTTAAATCCTGAACCCTAAACCCTAAACCCTCATCAGGCTCTGAGGTTGCTGTGCCTCGTCAGCAGCTGAACAAATACACCCTGACGGTTTAGGGTTTAGGGCTTAGGGCTTAGGGCTTAGGGCTTAGGGCTTAGGGCTTAGGGCTTAGGGCTTAGGGCTTAGGGCTTAGGGCTTAGGCAAGTCTGACGTGTGTGGAGATTTTGAGACATTTTGGGCTTCAAGGGTTCGGATTTCAGGGGTGATTGGGGACTGAACTAAACCCCAAACCCTAAACCCTAAAGCCTAAACCCTAAACCCTAAACCCTAAACCCTAAACCCTAAACCCTAAACCCTAAACCCTTGGTGGACTAGGCTTCCGGGGCGTCCCACACCTACAAAACCGCCCTGAAGATTATTGGGTGCCCAAGGCAGGGTAGCGGGGCATGCAACCCAAGGTTCCTTAATACTCTAACCCTAAACCCTAAACCCTAAACCCTAAACCCTAAACCCTAAACCCTAAACCCTAAACCCTAAACCCTAAACCCTAAACCCTAAACCCTAAACCCCAAACCCCAAACCCTAAACCCTAAACCCCACTACTCCCTAGTGTCCCTAAGCTTCTCTGAATTTCCTAGGCACCTTACCACCCATGAAACCCTTTTCCTTAAGAATCCTAGAACCTATAACTTTCCGGGCTGCAAGAAGTAGGTTTAGGGTTTAGGGTTTAGGGTTTAGGGTTTAGGGTTTAGGGTTTAGGGTTTAGGGTTTAGGGTTTAGGGTTTAGGGTTTAGGGGGTGGGTGTACTTGGGAGTGTCAGGGGTTCACTCGCAGCGCCCTACCCCCCCCCCCCCCCTCTCCACACCCCCCCTTCAACGACCTGAATCAGGGCTTAGTTATCCCCAGATAGCCTTAATTCAGGGGGGAACCTAGGAGGGGTAGTATGGAGGGGGGGTAGTAGGGGAACCCTAAACCCTAAACCCCAAACCCTAAACCCTAAACCCGGTAGTATAGAGGGGGGTAGTAGTGGAACCCATGGGCTTAGGGGTTTGGCCCAGCCGAAGGAAGCTCCTGCGGCTGGCGAAAACCTCGCGCGCGGTTCAGGACATGGAGCAGCCTGCCTTGGAGAGCAGCCTCAACCCTAAACCCTAAACTTAAACCCTAAACCCTAAACCCTAAACCCTAAACCCTAAACCCTAAACCCTAAACCCTAAACCCTAAACCCTAAACCCTAAACCCTAAACCCTAAACCCTAAACCCTAAACCTTAACCCGCAGACCCACCCTGGAACCTGAACCCTGAACCCTGAGCCCTGAGGGCAACGTTCGAACAAGGTTGAGGGTTTAGGGTCTGAAGAGTTCCTTTGATGGGGAGTTCTGTCACAATTACAAAGGCAGTCTGGGCACACGAATTTAACCCTAAACCCTAAACCCTAAACCCTAGTCCCAAATCTGTTGGTTTGTTGGCAAAGTTCAGGTTGGTCAAGCTTAACCAACTTTTTGGAAAGGGGAGCTTGCAGTGAGCGCGCATGCACTGTAGTAGTGTCTACCTCGCTGTCTTCGTTCCCTAAACCCTAAACCCTAAACCCTAAACCCTAGACCCTAGACCCTAAACCCCAAACCCCAAACCCCAAACCCTAAACCCTAAACCCTAAACCCTAAACCCTAAACCCTAAACCCTAAACCCTAAACCCTACAGCAAACAGGGCAGCCCGGGCGCTTTAGGTTTCCTTGGTGTCTGGTCAGGCCACCGAAGCCCAGATGCAAACCCTGCAGATGCCTTAAGAAGCTTTAGGGTTTGGGGTTTGGGGTTTAGGGTTTAGGGATCCCAAATTGTGGAATTTGGGGCTTCAGGGTTTGAGGCTTTGGGGCGGGTGGCCTCGCTTTAGAGCGGCGTACAGGTGCACATAGCAAACCATCCCCCTCCCCCTCCCCCCCCCCCGAAATCCGAACCGCCGAAACCTCAAGCCCCCTTACATCCTGAACCCCTCCAAACTCAAACCCTCCAAAGCCCGAAACACCCCTATTACCACCCCGCAGTTTCCACCCCTTGCAGACGGACACCCTAGACCCTAAACCCTAAACCCTAAAACCCTAAACCCTAAACCCGAAACCGCCCTAGCGGCCCTAGCGCACACCCCAGGGTGCCCATGTCCATCCCCTACCAGCAGATGGCGCTGTGTCGCTTTCTGGTGGTTCTAGGCACCAAGCCCTTTGGGGTGTCAGTGGGTGTGGCGCTCGCTGCTGCTGCTGCTGCTGCTGCTGCTGCTGCTGCTGCTGCTGCTGCTGCTGCTGCTGCTGCTGCTGCTGCTGCTGCTGCTGCTGCTGCTGCTGCTGCTGCTGCTGCTGCTGCTGCTGCTGCAGCAACCCTAAACCCTAAACCCTAATCCCTAAACCCTAAACCCTAAACCCTGGGGGGAGGGGGGGGTGGTTACGGCTTCAAAGACTTTTCTGGGTGTGGGGGGGGGAGGGGGGGGGGCAGGATTTCAAGGCCTCTAGGGTTTTAGGAACTTTGAATGTTGGGGTTCCGGGCGTTTAGAGTTTCTGGGGCTTCGGGGCTTTTGGGGCTTTTCGGTTTTTGGGTCGCGTGTACACTGGAAACCCTCACTTGGTAGCTTCTCGATGAAGGGTTGAGGCGGAGTCGTCGCGAGTCCGGGAGAAGCGACGGTTGTGGTGCCCATGGCCCTAGGGCTCAGGGAGTTTTTCGGGAGAACGAATTGAACCCTGCCTGCTCATTCACCTCACGTCACCCAGCAAACTCTCTCAGAACTACACGAACCCGGTCGCAGTATTGGGTTCAGGGTTGTTACAGGGTTTAGAGTTTAGAGCTTTAGGGCATAGGGGCCTAAACCCCAAAACTGACGCGGTGCGTCAGATGCCATGGATCGGGTGACCGCCTGAATGGGACGCTCTGCTGTCAACCGTACTCCCCTAAACCCCAATTCCTGGGATCAGAAGCATGTTGTTTCTTGCTTTTGTGGTTAAAAAGGGATCCTTACTGTTGTGTACTAGGGAATGAAGGAACGACCGACATGATCGAATTGTTGTACTACTTCCTCCCTTCCCTACTTACCTTCAAAGCCTGCTCCGCCCAAGAAACCCTGGCAATCGAGGCTGCGTGTCCGGTAAGGCTCTTGATTCCCCGTGGCCATGGCGTTAGCGGGCTTAGGGCTCAGGGTTTAGGGTTTGTCGGGTTTTAGGGTTTAGGGGTTTAAGGGCTTGAGGGGTTTCAGGGTGTCTGGGCCTCAGGGTTTCCAGGAGCGGTCAAACTTTTGGCGACCTGACAATCCGATATTTTTCTGCAGGCCTCATGTGCCACTGGTTGGCGTGCCTGTGGTCGATGACGCTGCTGCACCTTGTACGCTTAGTTCAGGGGTTGTAGCGGTTTCGGGCTGAGGGGTTTATGAGGTTTAGAGTTTAGGGCTAAGTTTAGGGTTTAGGGGTTTGCTGCAAGCCCGCAACCCCTTGGCTAAACCCTAAACCGCAAACCCCAAACCTCAAACCCTAAACTCTAAGCCCCGAAACCATCACCCAACCTGACACCCGTGTCGGACTGCACCTTGTACGCTTAGGGTGTTTCGGTGTGAAGTTCCCAAAACCCCAATCGAATCCGAGCCATACACCCCAGGGTTTAGGGGTTTATCAGGGGTCTGGGGCTGAGGGGCTTGGGAGGTTTAGGGTTTCGGGGCTTAGGATTTCAGGGGTTTGCTGCAAGCCCTCAACCCCTCGAAGGTTGGGGCTGAGGGAGTGAGAGCCCAGGATCTGACCCCCCCCCCCCACCCCCAAAAGTCCTTAAACTCCGAAACTGCGGAAACCCTAAGACTAAGACTAAGACCCTTACCAAAACGCCCAGGAAAAGCTGTCAGTGACTGTTGTCAGGGTGCTTGGAATGTCGGGGTTCACTGTTTGTTGCCTTTATGGCTTAGGCTCACCCTACACCCTCAGCACTAAACCCCTCATCCCAAAGTAATGGACCAAGGCCTCAGCCCTAAACCCTAAAAAACCCTAAACCCTACACACCCTAAGAAGCCTGAGCATGAGGCTGGTGGACACCACATATCCGCAGTGGATTGATTCGATCGAGAGCGCCGACGCAGAGTTCGGCAGCTCGGAAGTTACGAGGATGGAGCTCCTTGGGATTCCAAGCCGTAGCCCTAAACCCTAGCCCTAAACCCTAAACCCTAAACCCTAAGCCCTAAACCCTAAACCCTAAACCCTAAACGCAGAGGGTTGAGGGCTTTGGGCTTTAGGAGGTTTTCCCTGGGAATTAAACCCTTACTGTAACTCTCCAATATAGGGTTTAGGGTTTAGGGTTTAGGGTTTAGGGTTTAGGGTTATGTGAATTAAACCCTTACTGTGACTCTGATGCTAGGGATCGGAATAATGTAATTCTACTATACAGTACTAACTCCCAAAAACCTTGTTCAAGTTATTCTGGCCCCTAAAGTTACCAACAGTTCTTCGTTGTGGTTCCTATAGAATTCTAGGATGCCCAGTAGTACCCTTATTCCCTTTTTTGGGGGTTTAGGTTCCCTTATAAACCCCTTTAAGCAAAAAAGGGCACCCTTTTTAAGCCTAGGTTACTGGGCAGCCTAGAATTGTACAAAAACAACTGCCAACACCTTATTCTAATGCTGAAGGCCCCTTGAGGCCACAGCACACCGGGAGCATGGTCGACACGGATGCGGGTAACTCTCATGAGGGTTTAGGGTTTAGGGGTTTCGGGGTTTAGGGTGTAGGGTGTAGGGTGTAGGGGAACTGCTTGCAGCGACCTGCTCTCGTGGTGAGTGCACCTCAGATATACTCGATTCATAGGAACCTGAACCCTAAACCCTAACCCCGGACCCCCTACGCCTCTTCCGAGGGACTCCTGGTGGTATTTCCCTTGCCTAAGCCCTATTTCCTTTTCTTTGCAAGACAGCGGTGCCCTACACCCTCAACCCCTCAACCCCTAAACCCCTAAACCCCTAAACCCCTAAACCCCTAAACCCTAAAACCCCCTAAGCCCTAAACCGGGTATGCATGGATGCAGCGTTTTGCTCTTATGACTACGACTAGGAGAGTAGGCCCTTAATTTCATTGTTTTTTCGGGTTTAGTTTCGCTCAAAGCAAGAAGAGCACCCCCTATTGATTCCTGGGCTACTCTTGGGTCTAGACAAGCATGAGCATTCTGTCGTTGATCATGGTTCGTATGACCATGATCGCGAGAATGAGGAGCTGTGCAATGGGATGACCAGGCCACGCCCAGTGGTCAGGACATCCAAGTTGTGGTGGATTCCGGTTCCGATGCTTCCTGCTTACCTTTGAGTTGGGCCTCAGTCGGCACAGCCTCCGATGCGAGCAACGATAGTTTCCGAGACGCACAAGGCCACCCAATCCAAGGGTCCGCGATGCGCACAGCAACATTGCAGATCGGCGATGTCTGCTTCAGAGAGCGCTGGCTTGTGAGCAGCGTCACTCAGCCCCTCTTCAGCGTTGGCAAGCTGTTGAGGCAAGGATGGAACATCATCCACGATGAGGGCCTTGTCCCGCATCTCACTAGCCCTGATGGCTCTGTAAGAGTGCCCCTGTACTACAAGCACAAGAGCCTTCATGCTACAGGCACGATTTGTTCTGTCAGTGCTGACTCCGGTCCGTCAGTGCGTGCTCTTGAGGTTGATGTGTGAGAACATTCATGATCATGAGGCCTAAACCCTGAACCCCAAACCCTAAGCCCTCAACCCTCAACCCTAAGCCCTAAACCCTAAAAGCGTCAACCGAAAATCCTAAACCCTAAGCCCTAAGCCCTAAGCCCTCAGCCCTAAACCCTAAACCCTAAACCCTAAACCCTAAACCCTAAACCCTAAACCCTAAACCCTAAACCCTAAACCCTAAACCCTAAACCCCCACCCCGCAGCAAGGCATCCGGACGCGAGAGTCCCCATCCCGAGTCTACGCAGCTTGACTCGGGGATTTAGGGTTTAGGGTTTGGAGTTTGGGGTTTGTAGGGTTTAGGGTTTAGGGTTTAGGGTTTAGGGTCTAGGGTCTAGGGTTCTATGGAACCCTTTAAGCGATGATAGGGGATGCCCAATTCCCAAGTTAGGATGCTTGGCTGCTGTGGGACTGAACATCAAAGCCTCCGAAACAGGAACCCTCAGGGGAGGGCCAAAAAAGGGACCTCCAAGAACCCCCCGTCCCCGCGAACTCCGTGCCCTAGGCTGAAGCCCTGCCCTCCCCCCCCCCCCCCCCCCGTCTCTTGAACCGCTTGAGCTCCAGACCCCAAAACCCAAACCGCAAACCCCAAGCCTTAAACCTTAAACCCCAATCCCTGTACGCTAAACCCTAACTCCGAAACCCCCAGACCCGCTTCAGATTGCCGCCTTCTACTTCTGCACCTACACTCTCACCTCGGTGGGCTATGGTGACATTTCTCCTCAGAACATCCTTGCGCCTCCTTTGCGGTTACGGCCAAGCGTTGGGGGGTGTAGGGTTTGCTGTTCGCGCGGGAGCTTTGAAGTGACTTCTGAAGGAGAGGCGAGGAGGGGAGGGGTGGGGAGAGGGCGAGGGAGGGGGAGAGGAGAGGGGTAGAGGGAGGGGGAGGGGGAGGGGGAGGGGGGAGGGGGAGGGGAGGGGATAGAAGAGAGAGAGAGAGAGAGTGGTTGCGGGCTCGGGGCTTTGGTGTTTGTTTGCTATATGGACTCGCTTGTATGGGGAAGCGTATACTCGGGCCTAAGTCCTAAACCCTAAACCTCTTTGAGATCGAAGCGGACCATGCCTTAAAGAACACCCAAAAGGCTCCACCCCCTGAGCCCTAGAAGCCCACAAGCCCTAGAAGCCAAAAGCCCCAAACCCCCAAGGAAGCTGGTTAGCCCCAGATCCTGCAGCCATCATGTCTCCGTTGAGGAGCGCACCTTTCTCGCTGCCTTGCTGCTCGTCGCCGGCTTGTGCTGGGCGTACATCATAGGCCCCCCAACGCTGTTCACCCTGGTTCCTAGTAGGGAGTGGGGGGGGAATTCGGCACCCTACATAACCCTTAAAAGGGATATGCTCCCAGCAACCCTAAACCCGAAACCCTAAACCCTAAGCCCTAAACTTTAGGGCTCAAGGGTTTTAGGATGATGGCCTCAGGCTTGGCCTTCAGGGTGCTATCTTGATCTGCTGCTAATGTTCTGTCCATCTGTGGGTTTAGGGTCTAGGGTTTAGGGTTTAAGGTTAAGGGTTTAGCGTTTAGGGTTCCCATATTCCCGAAAGGGTTCTTCTGCAGTCTGTGCAAGCCCAAGAGCATCGCCCGAGGGGTACGAAGTAGCATCCTTTGCGCGAAACCCCAGGAAGTGCGAACTCCGCTGGGCTCGGGTTTACTCAGCTTTTCTTAGAACAACTTTCGAATAAAGCCAGCATGGCTTTTGAATACAGCGGAAATTCCTGATTGGTTTGGCTTAGGAGCAAGGTTCAAAAGTTCAGGATTGGGAGACTTTGCCTGGGTCTCTTCACGTTTCGGGGAACACAAGAAAAGCCTCCGCGCACGCGCGGGCATGCAGTTTTTTGAGCCAACTCCTGCCTCCAAGGGTGGCACATTGACCCTAAGCTCCTAAACCCTGAACCCTAAGCACCCTTATCGAAGCGGTTCACCACACCACGGCTTTAGGGTGCAGTGTAGGGGTAGAAGGGTAGGGCTTGGGGTTGAAGACTTCGGGTTGAGGGCTTGGGCGTTGTTGGGTTACAGGGCACACAGTGCCCCTACACACTGAACCCCTGGACCCTGGGCAGGCGAGGTTGGCGGCATCGTGAAGGACATCACCAAAGAGAGCCAGGAGATCCGAAAAGCCCTAAACCCTAAATCCCAAAACCCTAAACCCTAAATCCCTAACACCCTAAATCCTAAACCCTAAACCCTAAACCGCGCTTGCTGGGAGGAGTTCCGGAAGAGGATGCACCACCTGAATCACATGATGAAGGACGCCCCTAAACCCTTGAGCCCCTAACACCCCTGAACCCCTGAGCCCCCCCTGAGCCTTAAGGGACTGTATGAGGTATATATAAGGGTTATATAGGGGAATTAGAGTAAGGGTCCCTTGTAGGGGTCCCTCCTTTTACCCCTCAAGAGCCTGACCCCCCAGGACCAGGGTCTGCCATTCGGGTTGCAATGCCGCCTGCGCCGATTCTTCCTCCAGCTCCCTGGCGCGGTTTGCGGGTTTTCGGGGTTTTAGGGGTTTAAGGTTTTTTGGGGTTTAGGGGTTTAGGGTTTAGGGGTTTAGAGGTTTTAGGGGTTTAGGGGTTTGGGGTGTAGGGGTATAGGGGTTTAGAGGTTTTAGAGGTTTCAGGGGTTTAGGGATTTAGGGGTTTAGGGTTTGGGAGTTTATAGGGACTCGTGTCGGGTCCCCACTTACGTTGGTGTTCTTTGCGTGGAGGTGGGCTGGGAATTTGTTTGATGGCCCAGCTTGTCGGGTGGAAGGGGGGCAACTCAGTTTGAAGGGTTGAGGTTTAGGGCTTAGGGTTTCGCGTTTAGGGGTTAGGGTTTCGGAGGTTTAGGGGGTTTAGGGTTTAGGGCTTTTGATCTGAGCTGGGGAGGCTTTAAGGGCTTTCAGCGCCTCAGCACCCTTAGGCCCTGAGGGTTTGGGTTTTTTGGGTATAGGGTTTCGGGTTTAGGTTCAGGGTTATTAGTTCACCCTAAACCCTAAACCCTAAACCCTAACCCCTAAACCCTACTAAACCCTACTACACCCTACTAAACCCTACTAAACCCTACTAAACCCTACTAAACCCTACTAAACCCCACTAAACCCTACTGAACCCTACTAAACCCTACTAAACCCTACTAAACCCTAAACCCTAAAGGGTTTGGGGTTTCGGGCAATCAGTCTGCCGACCAAGGAACAAGCACCAGGCGGGGGCAGCCTCCTCCTCTTGAACGTGCACCTCCTTGATGGGTTCGGGGTTAGGGTTTCGGGTTTAGTGTTTGGGGTTTGGGAATTCGGGGTTAGGGTTTAGGCTTTCGGGTTTAGGGCCTTCAATCCCAAAACCTCTTCAATCCCGAACGCCTAGGCCCCAAACCCCGAAACCACACAGCCCGGACGCCCCCAGACCCAAACTGAAACCAACCAACCCCGAAAGCCCCACCCCCCTCCTGACCCGGCATTTGACAACGGACTTCAGGTTGAGCCTAAACCCTAAACCCTAAAACCTAAACCCCCTAAACCCCCCTAAACCCCCTAAACCCCCTGAACCCCCCCAAACCCCCTAAGAACCCTAAACCCTGTTTAGAAGAGACCAAAGCGGAGCCCCCCCAAGCCTAGCTCCCCACCCTTAGTGCTTAGGATTCAAAGCCTGAAGCCCCACAAAATGGAGGAACGCCATCGGTATGACATGCTGAGAGGGCCGAAGTTTCCGTCTTTTTGTGGCTTCCGGTCCCCAAAAAACCCGCAAGGGTGCTTAGGGCCTAAAACCACAAACGATGGGCATTTGGAGGTTTGGGGGGGGGGGGGGGGTTGGGCCTTAAAGGCAGCATTGTTACGTTATTTTTTGTGCGCTTGGGGTTTGAGAATTGTGGGGTTCAACCCTAAACCCTAAACCCTAAACCCCAAACCCTAAACCCTAAACCCTAACCCCTGAACCCTAAATTTAGGTCATTTGTGTAAACCTCAGGCAGCCGCAGAGGCTCTCAATTCCTGATCCCTGTGAGCCCTACCTGATTCCAGTTTTGGGGTTTAGGGTTTAGGGTTTAGGGTTTAGGGGTGAGCAGTTCTCGAAAATATGGTCCCTTGCGGGGTCCTTATCATAAGGCGCCCCCTAATATTTACGGTACCTAAAAAGGGACCACTGTTTAGAGAACTCACCATGTGAGTTTGCGGCATCTGCAAGTAGAGTGGGCCATTGCCAACTAAACCGGCGTTTGGATCACGGGTTGCCCTAAACCCTAAACCCTAAACCCTAAACCCTAAACCCTAAACCCTAAACCCTAAACCCCTGAAACCCCCTTGAGCTCCCTACACTCCCTGTGCCTCGCGGCCTCCCCCCACGCAGTCGATCTTCAAAGCTCGCCAGCTGCTCATGGAAAGGACTCCAAGGGTGTGTTTAGGGTTTAGGGTTTAGGGTTTAGGGTTTAGGGTTTAGGGTTGAGGGTTGAGGGTTGAGGGTGTAGGGTTTAGGGTTTCGGGTTTAGGGTTAGGGTTAGGGTTGAGGGTTGAGGGTTGAGGGTTGAGGGTTGAGGGTTGCTTGTGTGCGTGTGTGACTCTGTGTGACTCTGTGTCTGTGCGTGTCTGTGTGCGGGGTGTAGGGGTTCAGGGGTTGCTCCTCCCAACTTGCAAAAAGGTTCCTCTCAAATTACCAAACTGGTGGAAATGGCGCGAATTCGGCGCGAGTCACCGCCCTAAGCTGCGCATTCGCGGCGCATGCAAGGCGCCTATGAACCCGACATACCCCTAAACCCTAAACCCTAAACCCTAAACCCTAAACCCTAAACCCTAAACCCTAAACCCTAAACCCCAAACCCCGAACCCTAAACCCTAAACCCTAAACCTCGAAGAACGGAGGATGAGCCCACAGCTCCGTGCGGAAGCTTGCCACGGGGCTTCCAAAGTTCAAGCATCGGGTGTTTGGGGGGGTTTAGGGTTTAGGGTTTAGGATTTAGGATTTAGGGTTTAGGGTTTAGGGTTTAGGGTCTAGGGCTTGGGGTTGAGGCGGCGTTGGGGGGTTTTGGGTTTCTGGTGTTGGAGGTTTAGACTTTGGTTAGCATCTTTTGGGGGTTTGGGGTTTAGGTGTTCAGGGGTTTAGAGCGTGGAGGGGGTGAGGGCACATATCTCTAAGCCGTTGAATTTTCTCATGCAGGGTTTAGGGTTTAGGGTTTAGGGTTTAGGGTTTAGGGTTTAGGGTTTAGGGTTTAGGGTTTAGGGTTTAGGGTTTAGGGTTCAGGGTTTACGGTTTAGGGTTTAGGGTTCAGATGACCCGGCAGCCTTAGCACAGTTCCGTGCGGACCATGCCAGTGGGATCCCGGCATTCAACACTCGTGCCCGCACCTGCTAGTCGGTTGGACTTGCGCCACCGTCCTGAAACCCCAAACCCCAAACCCCAAACCCCAACCCCAAACCCCAAACCCCAAACCCCAAACCCCAAACCCCAAACCCCAAACCCCAAACCCCAAACCCCAAACCCCAAACCCCAAACCCTAAACCCTAAACCCTAAATCCTAAACCCTAAATCCTAAACCCTAAACCCTAAACCCTCCCTAAACACCAAAGCCTGAACAGCATGCCCTTCCTGCAAGCCCTCAAAGTCGCCGCAAAGGGGTAGGTCTTTTGCCCCATTCGGGTCGACGGGCCATATATGACTCAAGAACAGCACACGTGCCGCGATCGAGAAGTTGTTGCAATAGTTGGCAGCATGAAGCCACAGCAGAAGACATCGGTCAGAAATTGTTAGAAAGAAGTGGCGTGCTGTTTCCTTTGCCCTGCAGCCGCGGCAGCTATTTCATTGATCTGTGAGAGTATCGACGCAGAAGATTTGTAGCTTTTCGAAGACCGAGGCCCCAAAGCTTCAAAGTTTGTTTGGTTTCATGTGCCCCTAAACCCTTAACCCTTAACCCTTAACCCTAAACCCTAAACTTCCCTAAACCCTAAACCCACAAGTTGAACAAGCGACGATTGAGAGATAACGCGGCTGGGGATGGCGGGCTTTGCTCGGCTTATTCGATCTTGGAAGGTGAAGACTAGGGTGCCTTAATGATTAGAGCAGGGTTGTGGGGGCGGGGGGGGGGGGGTGGGGAGGGGGTGCTTATATATATATATATATATACTTCCATAGGGATCACAAGAGCCTACTTCTTGTACTTCTTCCGACCCCTATCTGATGCTGTGCTGGCTGGCTCAGATTTTCTTTTGGAGCTTGGCGCGGTTGATGTTGTTGGAGTCCTCCAGTCATACAAGAACTGAACTAGGGTTCAGGGTTTGGGGTTTAGGGTTTGGGGTTTAGGGTTTAGGGTTTAGGGTTTGGCGTTTAGGGTTTAGGGTTTAGGGATGTGATTTTCTCCCAAGACGGCAAGGCATCGCGATCAACCTGGGCTGGCTCCAGAAGCTCTCGCGGCAACAGCAGACAGGGGAACACGAAACTTTTCGCCCTAAACCCTAAGCCCCACAGCCTAAACCCTAAACCTTAAACCTTAAACCCTAAACCCTAAACTTCCATAAGCCCTGAACCCTAGACTTCCCCCCCTCAACCGTAAACCCTAAACCCAAAACCCTAAACCGTAAGTGTCTCAAGCTTCTTCATCCACACGCCTAAGCCCTAAGCTCTATAAACACCGGACACATTTCTTCACTCCTCTCAAGGGAAACCCTAAACCCTAAACCCTAAACCCTAAACCCTAAACCTAAACCCTAAACCCTAAACCCTAAACCCTAAACCCTAAACCCTAAACCCTAAACCCTAAACCCTAAACCCTAAACCCTAAACCCTAAACCATCCTAAACCACCCTAAACCCTAACCCTCAACCCTAAGCCCTAAGCCCTAAATTCTGGACACCCCTTCACTCCTCTCAAGGGAAGGCGGCCCCCGGAAGTCCGTTTACTGCGCCTGCCCACAAGTGGCGGAGTTGTGCATGGGCTCTCCAAATGGCCACAGCGCAAATGTATTCTCTAAGGGTTTAGGGTTTAGGGTTTAAGGTTTAGGGTTTAGGGTTTAGGGTTTAGGGTTTAGGGTTTAGGGTAAACCAAGCCCTAAACCTTAAACCCTGAACCCTCAACAAGAACAAGCCCTCACCTTACATCAGTCCCAAGCCACCCGCCTGGGGGGGCGGGGAGGGGGTTGAGAATTTAGCTGTGGCTTTGTATCGACGCCTAAACCCTAAACCCTGAATCCTACACCCTAAACCGGGCTGTGGGGTTTGAGGGTGGCTAAGGAAGGTTTCCTTCTTCAAGCAGTTCATGGAGCACATTGAGGACCTGGTGGCTTGGAGGCAATTTGTCCAGGGTTTAGGGTTAGGGTTTGGGGTTTAGGGTTAGAAGGGCATTTTTGCGATGTTGCGTCAAATGCCGCGTATTGCACCGATGGCGGATCAGCATTGGGGTCGTTGGGACATACTTGCAGCTTTGCGACTGCCGTCACCGGCGAGTTTGCTCGCCGCGGAGCGTTTTGCGGTTCCTGGGTCAGCTCTGCAGGAAAGGGCCAGACGCTGCTTGGGCCTTACTCCAACATTCTGCGCGTGCCGCCAAAACTTGTGGCATTGGTGCGTTCCATGATGACTGGGGGAGTTGGCGCGACCTCATGTGTGCACAACCGCGTCGTTGGAAAGGACTTGCGCGGGCTGTTATTGTTTAGCGGGCTGCCAGCTGCCAGGTGTGTTAGATTTTTAGAATGCCCGGTAGAGTCCTTGCCCCCGCCCCCACCCCCCCCAGCCCATTTGTTCGACAACAATGGTTCACTGCTTGGGGTTTAGGGTTTAGGGTTTAGGGTTTAGGGTTTAGGGTTTAGGGTTTAGGGTTTAGGGTTGAGGGTTTAGGGTTTAGGGTTTAGGGTTCAGCATCTCCAGATCGAGCAGTTCTACAGTAACGTTATATTTACGGCTCTGATATAACACCCACCCAGAGAATCCCATAACATTCAGAAAACAAAATTACAAGTATTCTCCAATCATTTCAGCTTCAAAGTCTTGTTGTTGTTAACCTCACTTTGCCATTGCATCAAGGCCCTAAATGTCAGGCTCTGAGGCTTCAGCCCTAAACCCAGGCCTCGAGGCCCTGAAACCCTGAACCCCTGGCCTGGGGTCCTGAAACCCTAAACCCCTGACCTTGAGGCCCTGAAACCCTAAATTCCAGGCCTGGCACCTAAACCCCTGAGGCCCTGAAGCCCTAAACCCAGGCCTGGAGGCCCAGAAAACCCCAAATTCCAGCCTGGAACCACGAAAAAAATTGCCTTGAACCACGGCAAAATTGCCTTGAACCAAGAAAAAATTGCCTGAACCACGAAAAAATTGCCTGGAACCACGAGAATTGGCCTTGAACCACGAAAAAAATTGCCGAAGATACCATGTGAAAGCCTCTGCGGCCCTGCAAGGCCCGAAAAAACCCTAAACCCCAAACCCGAAACCCTGAACCCTGAAACCCTAAGCCCTAAGCCCTGAAACCCTAACCCTAAACCCTGAAACCCTAAACCCTAACCCCAAATCCTAGCAGCAAGCCCTGCAAGCTCCCGCGTTTCTCTCCTTCAATACCTTCATTCGAGGCATCTTCGAGCCCTCTTAGACCCGTATAAACCACCCTTAAGCCCCAAATCCTTAAACCCTGAGCCCTAAACCCTAAACCCTAAACCCTAAACCCTAAACCCTAAAACCTAAACCCTAAACCCTAAACCCTGAACCCTGAACCCTGAGCCCTAAACCCTCAAACCTAAGCCCTAACTTCCCTACACCCTAACCCTACCTTCCCTGCACCCTGAACCCTAACTTCCCCAACCCCCAGTCCCCAAACCCCCAACCCTAAACCTTAAACCCTAAACCCCAAACCCTAAACCCCAAACCCTCAACCCTAAACCCCAAACCCTAAACCCTAAACCCTAAAATCCCCAAGCCCTGAAAAAAAAACAACAACAACCCTCACAACCGCAACCCAGGACTGGGCGGGGGAATTCGCCGGGCCCCACCGCGCGTGCGTCTACGACATCTCGAGGAGCCTGCCGCCGGGCGGCCTCAGCGGGGGGTTAGGGTGTAGGGTTTAGGGTTTAGGGTTCAGGGTTCAGCGTGTAGGGTTTAGGGTTTAGGGTTTAGGGTCTAGAGGGTCACTGTTCTAGCATTCATAGTCATTAGGGGGGTTCCAGGCTTAGAACAAAACCCACCCGCCCAAAGAATCCCATAACATTAAGAAAATAAAAGGTTTCATCCTACCCCAGAGAGTTTTACCTACCCAATTCGGACACGTTTTCCACTGAACCTTCTGGGCCCGACGAACAATGGGGTCAGATTGACCGAAAAGTCACCAAGACTGGTCCAGATTGACGGAAAAGTCACGAACATTGGAGTCGGATTGACTGAAAAGTCACGAACATTGGGGTCAGATTGACCGAAAAGTCACGAACATTGTGGTCAAAGTGACCGAAAAGTCACGAAGGTTAAAATAAATATAAATATACATAAATAAATAAATAAATATATACATATATATATATATATATGTTAGAGAGGGTTTAGGGTTTAGGGTTTGGGTTTGGGGTTTAGGGTTTGGGGTTTAGGGTTTCGGGTTAGGGGTTCATCAGGATTTGGGGTTTAGGCGGCTTATGGGGCTTTCTGGGGGCTTATGGGGCCTTATGTTTATGTGGTGGGAACCCGTTTCTTTTCTTTTTTAGCATAGCCGGGGGGCGGTAGGGTTTAGGGTTTGGGTTTGGAGGTTTAGGGTTTAGGGACGGCGCCAGCGACTGAATTATTCTGACAGGCCGTCATTTTCGCGCCACGCCAGATGGCTTGCCCCCAAAGCTGTACATAAGGTCCGAATCCCTAGGGCCATGCAAACAACGGAAATGTACGGTCCCGGGCCCAAACTATAGAATTTCAGGGTTTCGGTGTTTCACGTCTGAGTTGTTGCCTGCAACCCGGGCCCCAAATCCTAAGCCTTTGAAAGGTCTTAGTTGAAGAAACTACCATGGGTTTAGACTTTAGGGTCTAGGGTCTAGGGTTCAGGGTTCAGGGTTCAGGGTTTAGGGTTTAGGGTTCAGGGTTTAGGGTTTAGGGTTTAGGGAACTAACTACACCGGGGTCCGAGGGAGTGGTCTTTCCTCTCAGGCAACTGCAAGCCTTCGCGCAGCAGGACGTGCAGCAGCCTCTCCACAGGGTTTAGGGTTTAGGGTTTAGGGTTTAGGGTTTAGGGTTTAGGGTTTAGGGTTTAGGGTTTAGGGTTAGGGTTTAGGGTTTAGGGTTTAGGGTTTAGGGGTTAGGGCTGTAGGACCCAGAGTAGGCCCTTATTCCCTTTTTCCAAGTCGAGCTTCCCTCCGAAGCCCTTTTGAGGGCCATCCTAGTTGTGCAGGACGGGGCTTCGGCTTTAGGGCATAGAGGCGAAGCCCCTTTTAACCAAAAAGGGTACCCTTGTCTACTCCTAGGTCTAGTTGATGCATGAAGGCTCAGGGAACTTGGCTGAAAGGCGGCTGTCATTTGGGCACGTGTAACACTGGGCTCCCTTAGCGCTTAAGTAGGGTCTGCAGGGAATTGGGGGTCCAGGAGGCATTCGGGACATTCGTGATTGTTCTCCTGTTTCGTTGTTTTGCTTTGCCGTTTTTACAATTGCAATTTTGGTGGCCATGGGGCCCAAAACCAAAGCCCAAATCCATACCCGCAACCCTAAACCCCAAACCCTAAACCCTCAACCCTAAACCCCTTTACCAAGCTGTACGGGCTCTTGCCCTGAGCTCTTGCCAGCCTGGGTTGCTGGCTTCGTCACTGTAGTAACCTCTTCCTAAGGAGTTTAGGGGTTTGGGGCTTCCGCCGCTTTTCCCCTTGTCAAGACAGAGCGAATATGCCAGGATCCTATAACCCTAAACCTACAACCCCTAAACCCTAAACCCTAAACCCTACACCCTAAACCCTAAACCCTAAACCCTAAACCTTAAACCCTAAACCCTAAACCCTAAACCCTAAACCCTAAACCCCAAGCCCTATGGCCCTAAGCTCCAAAACTCCAAACCCCCCTTTGAGGGGAGCACAACCTTCTTTAAGGGGTTGGGAGACGGGAGCCCTGAAGGAGAGCTTCGACAACGTCCAGGCTTGTGACTCCCTGGCTTGGTTGGGCTCAAAGGCCTAAATCCGGTTTAGGGTTTAGGGTTTGGGGTAGGATTTGGGGTTTAGGGAGTGGGGTTTAGGGTTTGGGGTTTAGGGTTTGGAATTTTGGGCTTTGGGCTTTGGGCTTTGGGCTTTGGGCTTTGGGCTTTGGGCTTTGGGCTTTGGGCTTTGGGCTTTGGGCTTTGGGCTTTGGGCTTTGGGCTTTGGTGCGCGGCAGGTTCTGCTTGGGTGTGGGGCTGGATTTGGGGTTTAGGGTGTGGGGTTTGTTTGGGGTTGGGGGTCTCAGGTTGGCAGCAAGGGTTTAGGGTTCAGGGTTCAGGGTTTAGGGTTTAGGGTTTAGGGTTTAGGGTTTAGGGTTTAGGGTTTAGGGTTTAGGGTGTAAGACTTGGGGGCCACCTCTAGTCTCGGACAAGGTAAGAGGTTCCAATCATCACGAGGTCCCCTTCATCTCCCCAGATGCAGTACAATCGCCGAATTCAAACCGGACCCCCCCAAAAAAGGAGGACCATCGATGTTCGGAAACCTCCCCGAGATGTCCTTGTAGCCCAGTGGTACCCTTTACCCTCTTTTTTTTGGGTTCTGGTTTCCCTTATAAAGTAGCCCTAAACCCTAAACCCTAAACCCTAAACCCTAAACCCGAAATCCTGAATCCTAAACCCTAACTCCCAAAAAGGGTGCCCTTCTTATAAAATGGTTACTGGGCCACCAGGATGTAGAGGATGGGTCAGTGGAGCATCGCAGCTGTGCTTCGTAAGTTTCGGGTGTAGGGTTTGGGGTCTAGGGTCTAGGGTTTAAGGTCTAGCGTCTTAGGGTCTTAGGGTATTAGGGTATTAGGGTTTAGGGTATTACGGTTTAGGGTTTAGGGTTTAGGGTTTAGGGATTTTGGACCCTAAGCCCTGAACCCCGAAGTGCGGACAGGTGCTCTTCATCCTCTCCAAGGGCTTAGTAGTTCCTCGGCAGGTTCTCGAGATCCCCTAAACCCTACACTTCCCTAAGCCCTAAACCCTAAACCCTTAACCCTAAAACCCTAAAACCCTAAAACCCGAAAACCCGAAAACCCTAAAACCCTAAAACCCTAAAGCCCCTAACAACCCTAACACCCCAAAACCCCAAACCCTAAACCTTCAAGACAAAATAAGTAGAAATTGTACGTGGCGTCATTCTTCCCAGCTCTATAACAGAAACTTTCGCTCCAAACTTTCGCTCAAACTTTATTGGGACCCAAACCCTATACAATTTCTATAAACCCTAAACCTAGTATCTAAAACAAAACGTTTCGCTCAAAACGTTTCGCTCAGCTCAAAACTTTTTGGGACCCACACCCAATACAATCTCTATAAACCCTAAACCCTAAACACTGAGCAAATTCTCAGCAAACCCAAAGCCCGCAAAACCCCCCCCCCCCCCGGGGCCCCCGAAAGGGTTTGAGTGTTGTGGCCCAGGTTCTGAACAGACGGGTGGGCGCGCACGGCGAAGTGTGGGGAGAAGATTTCGTTCTTGCGGACCCGGCCTCAGAAGAGCTTTGCTGTTGTTTTGAGCTTGTGATCTGGTCCATACTACGACTACCACCACTACTACTACTACTACCACTACTACTACTACTACTACTACTACTACTACTACTACTACTACTACTACTACTACTACTACTACTACTACTACTACTACCACTACTACTAGTACTAGTACTAGTACTAGTACTAGTACTAGTACTAGTACTAGTACTAGTACTAGTACTACTACTATAACTACTAACTACTAACTACTAACTACTAACTACTAACTACTAACTACTAACTACTAACTACTAACTACTAACTACTAACTACTTACTACTAACTACTAACTACTAACTACTAACTACTAACTACTAACTACTAACTACTAACTACTAACTACTAACTACTAACTACTAACTACTAACTACTAACTACTAACTACTAACTACTAACTACTAACTACTAACCACTAACCACTAACCACTAACCACTAACCACTAACCACTAACCACTAACCACTAACCACTAACCACTAACCACTAACCACTAACCACTAACCACTAACCACTAACTACTAACTACTAACTACTAACTACTAACTACTAACTACTAACTACTAACTACTAACTACTAACTACTAACTACTAACTACTAACTACTACTACTACTACTACTACTACTACTACTACTACTACTACTACTACTACTACTACTACTACTACTACTACTACTACTACGACAACGACCACTACTACTACTACTACTACTACTACTACTACTTCTTCTACTACTACTACTACTACTACTACTGCTACTACTACTACTACTACTACTACTACTACTACTACTACTACTAGTACTACTACTACTACTACTACTACTACTACTACTACTACTACTACTACTACTACTACTACGACCACTACTACTAGTACTACTACTAGTACTACTAACTACTACTACTACTACTACTACTACTACCACCACTACTACTACTACTACTACTACTACTACTACTACTACTACTACTACTACTACTACTACTACTACTACTACTACTACTACTACTACTACTAACTGTTCATGGTTTTTGTGTGGCTGTGGGGGTTTACGAACATAGGGGGCCCCTAGAATACACCTCCAAATAGTAGGACCCCTTTTTTACAAGGGCCCCAATTTTGTACTCCTACTTTCGGAAAGCCGCATATTCATATTTGTTTTTTTTATTTAATGGGTGTTTAGAGTTAGAGGGCTTTGAGTTGAGTCTATACTGTTTGCTTAAGAACCCCCCCCCCCAAAAAAAAAAAAAAAACACACACACAAGACCATTACGGCTATGTTACCCTTACGAGGGAGAATATGTGTTTGTTCTTGGGGCTTCTTAAACATGGTAGCTTAGGGTGGCTTACCTGAGCCTCGCCCAAGTGAGGCAGTCGAAACGCACAGACACAGCTGGGGGCTCCCCCGTTTGCGCAGGCGTTTAGGGGTTTAGGGCTTCAGGGCTTCCTGAACCTAGACCCTAAAGTTTACCCTTAACACTACACCCTAAGCCCTAAGCCCGAACCCCTAAACCCTAAACCCTAAAACCCCAAAGCCTAAACCCTACGAGGCTAGGGTTGCTCGTGTGGACGTGCCCTAGAACGCCTCGATGGACAGACTGCTGCGCGCTGCACGTTAGCAGGAAAGGTGCCCTCATGCCCAGTCCAGGTAGGATGTGCCAACCGCATAAACTTTTAGGGCATAGGGTTTAGGGTTGAGGGTTTGGGGTTTAGGGTTTAGGGTTTAGGTTGCCTGTCGACCTCGGGTCGTATGCAACGTATCGTGTCACAACGGATGTTCGTGCTTCCTCCGACTTCCTCCGACAGAGGTGGATGCGAACCGGGTTTGGGCGCAAGCGCCCCACTATCGTCATGGGTTGAGGAACTTGGGGGTTTCGAAATTAGGGGTACCTCATTGGGGTCCTTTTCATAAGGGAAGCCTAATACTTGGGGTCTATTTTCACGGTTCGGAGTCTTCACTTTGGCAGAGACTGCAGAGACTATGCCTTTAACCTACGGATCGGCCTTGGATGGTTGCGGTATGGAACGCGGTGAAGTGGAAGAAAGGCCGCAGTCCATTGAGGGTTTCAGGGCTTTTGGGCTCAAGGTAGTTTGGGGTTTTGGGTTTAGGGCAGCTTAAGATATCACAATCATGGGCTGCTGCATATTTATATGGCGGCTGTGAGAAAGAGACAAGCTCAGAACAGAAGCAGCAAAAGAACGGGTCAACCAAAAGCGTTGTGGCCCTGCTTGCGATGCAGCGTTCTACGACGAGTAGAGGCGAGTTACATGGAGATGTAGGGTTTAGGGTTTAGGGTTTAGGGGTTAGGGGTTAGGGGTTAGGGGTTAGGTGTCAGAGTGTCTGCGGGACGAGTCAGTGGGAACACCAGAAATCTTCCGGCTAGCCTGTGCATGACTGATCCAAGGACACTTCACTGATACAGCCGGTGGCGGGGACGGAGCCTGAGAGCCATTGATGTCCAGGACCCGAACCCCAAAACGATTCGGTGCAACCACTGCAGGTATGCGCTCACCTACATCGAGCTTCTATCCCTGACGAGGGAGGCCTTCATGTGGCCTGGCCTGCTAGGGTTTGGGGTTAGAGGCTAAGGGTAGTTACAAGGGCCCTCAATATGGTCAAGGGTCGGAAGTATGTGCCCTTGGGTTGTATAGGGTATAGGGGTATATAAGGGGTCCCCTGTTTAAAGGGCCCATACTCAGGGACCATGTAGCTACCCTAAGATTGGGGGTTGGGGTCGAGGCTTTCGGGCACTGGACAACAGAACCTCGCAGTGGCTGGCAGCTAGCAATCATCGGCAAAAGATGCTACAAGGCGGTTTTTTGCCATGCTTTCCTCGAATGCCTAAAACATAGCCACAGCAATTTGGAGGGTAAACGAAAATAAGGGATCCCCTGTTTTGGCCTAGGCCTAGGAACCCTAAACCCTAAACCCTAAACCCTAAACCCTAAACCCTAAACCCTAAACCCTCAACCCTCAACCCTTAACCCTTAACCCTTAACCCTTAACCCTTAACCCTTAACCCTTAACCCTAAACCCTAAACCCTAAACCTTAAACCCTAAACCCTAAACCCTAAGCCCTAAGCCCTAAACCCTAAACCCTAAACCCTAAACCTGAACCCTCCTGAACCCTGAACCCTAAACCCCAAACCCTAAATCCTCAGCCTCTAGAGTCAGGCTTGTAGAAACACCCGGTGAGCCACCCGAAGCATGTCGAGCTGTGGGCTTTTGGGTTTAGGGTTTGGGGGTTTACGGTTACACAAGACCCCAAATCACCCAAACCCCCCAAACCCCCAAACCCCCAAACCCCCAAACCCCCAAACCCCCAAACCCCCAAACCCCCAAACCCCCAAACCCCCAAACCCCCAAACCCCCCAAACCCCAAACCTCCAAACCCCCAAACCCCCAAACCCCCCAAACCCCCAAACCCCCAAACCCCCAACCCCCCAAACCCCCAAACCCCCAAACCCCCAAACCCCCAAACCCTAAACCCTAAACCTCAGGGATGTCATCGAGCGGCGCAGGCGCCCTGCTGCCGTCGAGCTTTGGGTGGGGCTTATAGGTTTAGGGTTTAGGGTTTAGGGTTTAGGGTTTAGGGCTTAGGGTTTAGGGTTTAGGGTTTAGAGTGCTTCGGGCTAAAGGTTGATGGGGTTTGGGGTTGGTAGGCTGACACGTTCATGGGGTCGAGAGGCAGGGTTATGGGGTTTAGAGGGCTTGCAGGGTTCAGAGGGTTTGGTAGGGTTTAGAAGGAGGGTGCAGGGTATAGTCTTAAGGGCTAGGGTCTAGGGTAAGCTTACAGGGCTTAAGTTAGCATGAGCCATGTCCATTTTCCGTACTTGGCACCCCCCCCCCCCCACAGCAGCCCATACAACCAACCGTAAAGTCCTTGATAAGACCCAGATGACGACCCTCATCAAGAAACAGATCCCTAATCCCAAAACCCTAAACCCTAAAGCCCGAAAACCCCTTAACCCCAAAACCTAAACACTCATAGGAAGATATCAGAATGTCTATCCCTGGGCCTCCAAACTTGAGAACATGGAGTGGGGCCGCCAAGACAGTTTTGGGGGATTTAGGGTTTTGGGTTTTAGGGTTTTGGGGTTTAGGGGTTTCGGGTTTAGGGTTTAGGGGTTTAGGGTTTAGGGGTTTAGGGGAATACACTTCATACGAGGAGCAGAAACGATTTGCAAGCCCATCAGCCACAAGTGCCACAAGGACCAAGCCTGGCTCTTTGTTCGCCGCCAGCCCCGGGCAAAAACCCTCAGCCCTAAACCCTAAACCTGAAGTAAACCCTAAGCCCTAAGCCCTAAACCCTAAACCCTAAACCCTAAACCCTAAACCCTAAACCCTAAACCCTAAACCCTAAACCCTAAACCCTAAACCCTAAACCCTAAACCCTAAACCCTAAACCCTGAACCCTGAACCCTGAACCCTGAACCCTGAACCCTGAACCGCATGCAGGCTCACATGCCCAGAGCTGGCGAACATTGTCCGGCGCACCTCGGGCCGCAAAACCGAGATTCGCATCTAGGGTTAGGGTTTAGGGATTAGGGATTCAGGATTCGGGGTTTAGGGTTTAGGGTTTCCAGTAGGGTGTATGCTCAGGATATGCGGGGTGTAAATGCATCTTAATGCCCTTAGGCCTGGGCTTTGACGGTCTGAGCTCGAAACCCTAAACCCGACATCCTAGCCCCCAAAGACTGGCTGGTTCTTAGTAGGGAATGAGGGAATGAGGGCCCTATATATACCCTTGGGTATGGTTTAGGGTTTAGGATTTTTGGGTATGAAAGGGAATATACAGGCCCTCATTCCTTCATTCCCTACTAAGAACGCCGGGGAAGACTAAGGTAATCGTGGGGTAGTTATAGCTTCATGCTCCCTTAATATGGACCCTTAAAACGAGGACCCCGTACAAAAACCCCTTATAAACTGCATACAGCCCAACGGTCCATACTTCCGAACCCTTTAAAGCATGTAAGGGGCCATGTTAAGGGACCATGTACCTGGGAGTTGAGAACCCTAAACCCTAAACCCTAAACCCTAAACCCTAAACCCTAAACCCTAAACCCTAAACCCTAAACCCCAAACCCAAGGCTACTGCATCCGCGTGGCGGTGTTTCGTGGGGTGCTGGCGGAGGCCAGAGCTTTCTTCGGAGCTCTGCGACTCTAGGGTTGATGTGCTTTAGGGTTTAGGGTTTAGGGTTTAGGGTTTAAGGTTTAGGGTTAGGGATTTAGGGTTTAGGGTTTAGGGTTTAGGGTTTAGGGTTTAGGGTTTATGTAGGGTTTAGGGGTTAGGGGTTGAGAATTTTGGGTTTAGACATTTAGGGTTTGGGGTGTAATAGAGGTTTAGGGTTTAGGGGTTTAGGGCTTGGGTATAGGGGTGTAGAGTTTAGGGGTGTAGGGTTTAGGGGTTTAGGGTTTAGAGGTTTAGGGTTTAGAGGTTTAGGGTTTAGGGGTTTATGGTTTCGGGGTTTAGGGGTTTGGGGGTCTGGAATTTAGGGGTGTGGTGTTTAGGGGCTTGGGGTTTAAGGCTTCAGGAATGTATGTCTAGTCTGTGTACAGGTTTCCAGAAACCCACTGGTGCCGTTGTACCACTTTGTTCTGTCCCCTTGTCAACCTCTCATAGCCCTGACAAGCCCCTTCAAGCTATGAACCCTATATACTCCCTGGTTAGGGTCTTCAGCCCTAAACCCCATAGACCCTCAACTCCCTAAACCCTAAACCCCCTAAACTCCCTAAACTCCCTAAACTCCCTAAACTCCCTCAACTCCCTCAACTCCCTCAACTCCCTCAACTCCCTCAACTCCCTCAACTCCCTCAACTCCCTCAACTCCCTCAACTCCCTCAACTCCCTCAACTCCCTCAACTCCCTCAACTCCCTCAACTCCCTCAACTCCCTAAACTCCCTAAACTCCCTAAACTCCCTAAAAACCCTAAACCCTAAGCCCCACGCGGTTGAGGCCAGGCGACGGCTGAGGGTCATGCAGCTCCTCGGCTTGCTCGAAGACGTCCAAGACCGCAAGACAAAAGGGTTTAGGGTTTAGGGTTTAGGGTTTAGGGTTTAGGCTTTAGGGTTTAGGGTTCAGGGTTCAGGGTTCAGGGTTCGGTGTGTAGGGAGCCCCTGGTTGGGATATCAGAATTTTCCTTGCTCGGATTTTGAGGACTTGGTTTAGACATGTGTTTCAGAGGAATCTTCGGGGAACTGGGATACATGAAGCTGAAACCCCTTAACCCCAAGAAGCACCCCTACATTCCCAAACTGAAGCCCCAAACCCCAAGCCCAACCTCAAAAACCACAAAGCCCTAAACCCCCCCCCCCCCCCCCCCCCCCCAAATCCTTAAATAAACCCCAACACCTTGATCTTGACAGACACCCGAGGACCACGTACCCTGAGATTCAGAAGATCGGGGGGGATGCTGCGCCCAAGGCCGACCATTAGGGTGTACGTTGGGATGTTCCCCTTAGACTAACAGTCCTGAATAGTGATTATAGTATACCTACCCCCTCTTAGAACCCCTACTATTAAGGACTGTTAGTATAAGGGGGGAGCATCCCAAGTTGTACGGTTTCGGATAACTTTCAACCCCTAACTGCTCGACCCCTACGGCCGAAACCCTACACTCTATATACCTTCATTCAGTCTGTACGGCCGAAACCCTAAACCCTAGCCCAAACCCTAAACCCTAAACCCTAAACCCTAAACCCTAAACCCTGAACCCTAAACCCTAAACCCTAAACCCTAAACCCTAAACCCTAAACCCTAAACCCTAAACCCTAAACTCTATAGACCTTCAGCTGTACCTACTTTCGGGGGCTTTGGTATTACCTGAGCAGGTTGCCGGGCTTCAGGGTCTTAGGTGTGTGATCTTAGGGAATCTTACATAACTGGGAGCCAGAGTCGGCGCTTGTTCCCCTAATTGTGGGGTTTAGGGTTTGGGGTTTGGGGTTGAGGGTTTAGGGTTTAGGGTTGAGGGTTGAGGGTTGAGGGTCCCCTTTGATATCAGAAAGGGCACTCTGTTTTATTCATGGGTTGCTCTTGAGTCTAGATAAGGCATGGGGGCTGTAGGGCTCAGGCTTTATTTGCACCCAGGCCCCCCCAATCCCAGGATTTTGGGGTGCCCATGAAGCTAAGCTCATGCAGGGCGGGGGGGGGGGGGGGGGGGGGGGGGGGGGGGGCTCATGGGGTGGCGGGGTGGGGACCCTAAACCCTAAACCCTAAACCCTAAACCCTAAACCCTAAACCCTAAACCCTAAACCCTAAACCCTAAACCCTAAACCCTAATGAAAACCCTAAACCCTTAGTTCACGAGAGGTTGTTCTAAAGGTCCTTTCACGGGGACCGTGGGATGAGAGTCCCAGTAACAGGGGAATGGTATCTTGAACAGCTACCATACAGTCCTTGCCTAGGCGATAAGGGGATACTATTCCCTAATCCCTAAACCCAAGACCCTAAACTTTCTCCCTTGAGAATTATTTCGTGGTTTTGGTTACATCACAAGAGGATACTATTGATATTTGTTTAGGCCCCTGTATTTGGCTTGGCCTAAACTCGACGGGGATGAAGTTACGGTACTTAACCCTAAACCCGAAACCCGAAACCCTAAACCCTAACCCCTAACCCCTAAACCCTAAACCCCAAACCCCAAACCCTAAACCCTAAACCCTAAACCCTATACCCTATACCCTAACCCTTAACCCTAAACCCTAGGTTTTTGCTGCCTGAGATGGCTTGGGGTGGGAGACCCAACCATCTAAAGCAGCCAAGCCCCTGACCCCTAAATCTCTTGGGCCCTAAACCCTAAGCATTGAACCCTGAACCCCGAACCCTGAACCCTGAACCCTGAACCTCTGGACTAAACCCTAAACCCTAAAACCCGAACTAAGCCAACGGAAGAGGCGCCAGCAGGGCCACCCCTGCCGGGTGAGATCACCGCGGAGAACGTCCCATAGGGGCGCAAGGGCTTGTTTAGGGTTGAGGGTTTAGGGTTGAGGGTTGAGGGTTTAGGGTTGAGGGTTTAGGGTTTGGGGATTTGGGGTTTAGGGTTTAGGGTTCAGGGTTTGCTTGGGGACTCGGAAGCTTGAGGGCTTCAGGGGAGCAAGGAGGGGTTTAGGACTTCGGGGATTGGGGGTTTAGAAATCAGGGTTTACGGAGCAACTTGGACGACATTTCGTTGACCTTAGGCTTCTTGTGTTTGGGCTTCAAGTTGCAGGCTTCAGAGGCTCGGGACTCAGGATGAGTGGCTCCGGGTTTGGGATTCAGGATGGTTGGGATGCGGCTTGCAGGTGCGGATGCATTCAGGGTGCAAAGGCTTTCGACAAGCACGCTCCTTGGGTTTGAGGTGACCTTAGGGTTTAGGGTTTAGGGCGTAGGGAGAAGAGTTTAAGAAGAACCCTTCGATTCACAAGCCCCCACGTGGCTACGTTGCGATGGGGCTCAGACTGCGACCCCTAAAATTCCCGAATGTAGGGGAATAAATTTTGATAGGGTTTTGGGGGTATCTAATTACACAGGGACCAAAGGGGAATGCTATTGGCAATTATTCCGACGCCTATATTCCAACCTCCCGAACCAAAGCCGCCTAAAGCCCAAAGTTTCCACCCAGCCCTGAGAGGCCTGGAAGCCTCTTCCATACCGCGGCAAGTTTTTAATCTTCCTGTTTCGGGTGAACGCTGGTTCGGGTGTGCGGCGTGAAGAGCAGGGGAGTCGACAACCTGCCCTCTCCCCACTTTGAAGCCCTGAAATCTCCTGCACCCAAGTCCACGCCCGCGGTGGCGGCAGGCTTTTTAAAGAACTCCTTATGGCCCCGGTGCTTGGGCTGGCCGAGGGTTTAGGGTTTGCGGTTTAGGGTAGAGGGTTCAAGGATGCATGAAAAAAGCATGGAAGCCTTCTGTAAACCTTTGCAACCTCCCACTTGAAGCCCAAGCACCGGCAGCCCACGTGGCCTACGCAGCCTTTCAAAGCGCCTCATGCTCCGCAGTTCTCAGTTCTCAGAAACTTGAAGTCCGAAGCCACCCCCCCCCCCCCCACCCCCCCTAACTCGCCCTTGGGAATGCTAGGGAATCAGGGCATGAGGGCCCTCTATGTACCCCTTAAGAGATTAGAGGGCCCTCATTCCCTCATTCCCTACTAACCAGGAAGAATAGTGAAGCAAGTCCCAAAAACATACCGAAGCTCTCCCCCCACCAATGCGCTGCCCCAGGGTTTAGGGTTTAGGATTTAGGGTGTAGGGGCTGGGGAGCACACTGTGGCGCTCGTAGACGTCCGAAGTACAGTCTCTCGGCAGTGCCCGGGGCAGCACTACACGTGCCCAATGCATTCCGGAGCGGCCGAAGCATCTCGAGTGCGCATGTTCCTGCTGAAAAGAATGGGACAGGGAGGCTCCTGCTTATCACGGCCTGTCTTTCTCACCCTAAACCCTAAACCCTACACCCTAAACCCGAAACCCTAAACCCTAAACCAAACCACCCCCAGCTAAACCCCTGGGCCCTAGCCGTAGACATCCTACTCGCCCCTTGCCCATAGAAACCCGAATGCCACCTCACTACCCAGCTCTCCCGTATTACCGGGAACCGAAGACCTCCCGCCGTCATCCTCTCAGATTCCCTAAGCTCAGAACCCGACATGGCTAAGAATCGAAACCCAGAATTTAGGGTTTAGGGTTTAGGGTTTAGGGTTTAGGGTTTAGGGTTTAGGGTTTAGGGTTTAGGGTTTAGGGTTTAGGGTTTAGGGTTAAGGGTTTAGGGTTTAGGGTTTAGGGGGCCCATTCTATTCACACATGTAGGCTGAACCCCTAAACCCGAAACCCTAAAGCCCTGGATGAAAGCTTAGGGTTACGGGGATTTAGGCTGCAGGGTGCCAGGCTGACAGGTAGCGCAAGGTTGCGAGGGTGTTTTTAGGGTTCAGGGTTTAGGGTTTAGGGTTCAGGGTTTAGGGTTTAGGGTAGTTTGGTGCCTAGGGCAAAGGGTTGATTTTAGGGCTTAGGGTTTCGGGTTTGAGCCTTGCACCTTTTCCAGGATGTCAAACTTAAGATATCAAAGCCTCCTTTGTTGCCTACAAGCGTTGATTGTCACAGTCTGGGATATTCTTAATGTACCCCTATTGCTGTCCCTCTTCAGGACTAAACCCTAAACCCTAAACCCTAAACCCTAAACCCTAAACCCTAAACCCTAAACCCTCTAAGGGGACCTTCGGGCTCTTAAGAAGCCTCTTAAGCTCGACGCGCAGGACTTCGTCAGCTCCCACGTGCCCAGTGCTCAGATCGTGCATGTGCCCTTCGGGGCTTGGAGCAACCAAACCAGGGTTTAGGGTTTAGGGTTTAGGGTTTAGGGTTTAGGGTTTAGGGTTTAGGGTTTAGGGTTTAGGGTTTAGGGTTTAGGGTTTAGGGTTTAGGGTTTAGGGTTTAGGGTTTGGGGTGTAGGGTTTAGGGTTCAGGGTTTAGGGTTTAGGGTTTAGGGTTTAGGGTTTAGGGTTTGGGGTTGAGGGTTTAGGGTTTAAGGCCAGGGCTTAGGGTTTATTGAAATTATACAAGGGTCAGGTCCGGGGAAAGTTTCGAGGAGTTTCGAGAGGTTTCGAGGAAAGTTTCGTTTTTGGACCTTTGAATGACTTCAAGTTACGGGGGCTTGAGGGTTTCGGGTTTCGGCGTTAGGGTTGAGGGTTTCAGGGGCCGACCGGAAGAGGAGTTCAGGGGCACAGGTGCAGAAGCCTTACTATTGTGTAGGGCCTACAAGCTTGGGCTCAACGGGTGGTTTCGAATGTTCTCGGCCCACAAAGCTTTACCCACAGCCCCTAGACCCCCAACCTTCAGCGAAGCAGATTCTACAATAAGCCCCCAAACCCCCAAAAACATCCCAAAACAGTCCCGCAGAGTGCACCTAAACCTTAAACCCTAAACCCTAAACCCTAAACCCTAAACCCTAAACCCTAAACCCTAAACCCTAAACCCTAAACCCTAAACCCTAAACCCTAAACCCTAAACCCTAAACCCCCTTCCAAGGAGAAAGCTCCGAGCCCCAGCCGCCCCGTTCCCAAGCCTCCTCCACCCAGTCAACGAAGCGGCTAAGCCGAGACATCCCTGAGTCCCCAACACGGGTGTAGGGTTTAGGGTTTAGTTTAGGGTTTAGAGTTTAGGGTTTGAAAATTTGGTTTAGGGTTCAGGGTTTAGGGTTTCGGGTTTTGGCGTTTAGGGCTTAAGGGTTTAGACCCTAAACCCGAAACCCTAAACCCTAAATCCTAACCCAAAACCCTCGACTCATCCTCAGTTTTTCCGGAGCATGCCCAGGCGGATAGCTCGGCTATTAGAGTGCCAGCCCCGTGCTGGGGCAAAGCACGAGGCAGCGCGGCCCCAAAACATCGGATGCCATACCTTGGGATGTTCCCCTTTATACTATCATGATCAGTCCTGTATAGAGATGATTATAGGGCGTACGATTATCCCGATTAAGGACTGTTTGTATTTATAAGGGGGAACATCCCAAGGCTATCGCCTCGAAACCCTAAACCCTAAACCCTAAACTCTAATTCCTAAACGCCGTGCAAAGCTCAGTCGTAGGCCGTGCTGCACCTCGCCGGCCGGGAACGTCAGCTCATCGCAGCCGTCGAAGGCGGTTTAGGGCTGAGGGCTCAGGGTTTAGGGTTTAGGGTTTTGGGGGGGAAGGGGGGGGGGGGGGGTTTCTGCCCTGTAGGTCTTAGACCCTAAACCCCACAGTTTCAGGGTATCTCTCCAACTTACAGGGTTCAACTCCTCAAAACCCTGAACCCATCTCTGCCTGGGTTGGTCCTTGCAGTTCAGGGTTTGAGGGCAGGAAGGTTTCGGTTCTGGGACTTTGCGAAGTGTGCAGCTGCAAGCATGCAACAAGAAGCTAAACCCTAAACCCTAAACCCTAAACCCTAAACCCTAAACCCTAAACCCTAAACCCTAAACCCTAAACCCTAAACCCTAAACCCTGAACCCTAAACCCTAAAGCCTAAACCTAAACCCTGAACCCTAAACCCTGAACCCTGAACCCTAAACCCTCCTGCGAAGTCCCTCGGCTCTCACTCCGAACACCCACGGCCCTGAGCTGAAACCCCAACACCCAGAAGACCCCAGCATCCCTAAAACCCCAGTACCCCAACACACTACTCAAGGAAGGAGCGCAAGCGTCGCTTTTGGGCACTGATCTACTGGTACCGGTTTCGTGCCATCAGGCACTCATCAGCCATACAGCTGCGATAAGCAGCTGTAGATCAGTAACGTCCTGGACATGTGTGCTGCTACTTTTTATGTGCATGCACATTAAAAGCCCACCCAGCCCTCACCCCGGCACGAAATTGTACCGGTATGTTTGCCGGAAAAGACTGAAAGAACATTTCCAAGCAACTGTCAACTTTGCCTCTGGCAACGTTGATTCTTCGAAAGCGTGAAAGCGCGCTAGTTTGGCTTTCAACTTGTTCCATGCGGTTTGAAGCCCAAGACGTTTGGCCTCTTCACTGTACTCAAGCTTGCATACGATAGGACTCACTGTAGGCATCGCATGCCCGTGGGAGCCTGATTTGAAGCATCTTGCTCGTAGCTTGTTCAGCAAACTTGTCCGGCGATCCACATCGTACTTGGCTTGGGAAAACCAAGATTCGGGATGTAACCTTTTTGCAAGCTGTTGGCGTAAAGAACTCACATCATCAAGAAAGCCACGTTCAGTGCTATTCAACACCAGAAACCTTGCAACTTGGCTTCTGAAAATATGCTTCCGACAATGCAAAGGATGCTCACTGTATGCGTGCAGGTACTGTGGATTGTGGTGCGGCTTTTTGTGCACGAAGGTGTGCAGCTGCCTCCCATCAAACCGGATGGAAAGATCCAAGAAGTCAAGCTGAGACCGTGAAATGCTGAAAGTCCACGAAAATTGAACAGGATCAACATTCTGAAGAGCCGTCAAGAAAGCTTGGGTAGACTCCAAACTTCCGCGAAAAATGCTGGCGGTGTCATCGACATATCCATAATATTTGCAAAGCAACCCGGTTTGGAAAGCTTCGCGCACAAGAGGTCCGAAATGATGCTCACGGTGTATGTTGGCAGCATCAGTAGCAATGCGTTCACCAATGCTCAATGACCTAGCCTTGCGATAAAGGCTGCCATTGATCAGAACCGCTTTGTTATGCAAAATGATGAAGACTAATTTGGCAACGAAGTTCTTGGCAGCCTCATTTACGCCATAATAGGCATCCAATCCAGAACGAAGTGATACCTGGAGAGAGTCCAGATTGATGCGTGGGTAAAAGTCCTGCAAGTCGGCAGCTACGAAAACCACAGAGTTGGGCTCGAGTGAAAGAGGAGGAGGCTGATCTAAGAGGTCCAATAGTACTTGCTTGGAATCCAGCACAGTTGTTTGGCAAACTGTAACGACTTGCCGCAAAATGCTGGAAACAAATAAAGTCAAGTTGTTGAACGGGGATCTTGTATCAACTTCCACTCGCCGCAACTTACATCCAGGTTTGTGCAGTTTGACGAGGTATCGGATTTTCCCAACACAGGACAAAACGTCAGGCAATACATCTTTGCGAGGATTTGGAAACCCGAGCTCACGCAAAGGCTGTAGAATGAAGCGCATGGTGCCAACATCAACCAAACGATTCTGTATTGCACTGTCGCAAATCGCCTGCAACTGATCATATGCTGCAATTAATGACCACATGAGCTGACTGCTTGAAATCTTTGTAAAGGCACCGTCAGCGGTTTCACGCAGGTATTGCTCGCGAAGACGACCTGTTGAAATGTATGCCGGGCCATACCCTTTGTCGGCGGATATCTTGCAAACAAAATGCCTGTTTTCTTTAAGCCATACCAAGGCTTTCTGTATGAAAAAGGGAGTTGTTGGCTTCGGCTGCAGATGCATCAATCTGCAAGCTTTGGACAACAAGCCCTCAGACCATGACTCTAACTCTTGTTCGATCTCTGCATCGAGCTTCGGGATGAAGCGTGATGGTAGTCGAAAACTCTTGAAGAAAGTGTTTTGATTCTTCTGCTTCTTGGGTCTGTTGTCAAAGAACAGTCGCAACTTCACTTTGCGCACGAGGTCTTGTAGAGAATCTCGTAGCGAGTGACGACTGCATTGCGCCATGGGAATGAATTTGTCCCCGAGGATGAGCAATGTCTGTGCTGCTGGAGGAAAAGTCTCTGGATCCACATCTGTCTGGTGTAGGGAAATGAACTTTCGAATCAAAACCAAATCAACCAAGGTCAGCTGCTGTACATACTCGAAGAAGAGCGCTGTAAGGTTGCGGGGTGATTCGTGCTGTACATGGGTCGTAGACTTGCACTGGTGTCCGCGGCGTTTGTTGCCAAAATGGCAACGGCGGAGATTACGAATGTTCATGTAAAGGTCGCGCGGCTTGTTTTGCTTCGGCTGCTGCATCTGCTGCCCTGCTTGGAACGATTGCTCTTGCTGCGGGAGGTGTTGCGGCTGAAGCTCCTCTGTTGGCTGGTCATAGATCTCACGGAACTTTGCGACTGCCTTGATCTTGAGCTTCGGTTGGCGGAAGCTTGCTGCTGCGCGCTGGATCGCCCTCTCGTAGAAGATGTCCTTGCGCTTCGCTGCGATGTTTTCGAAGTTTGAGATTTGGTTCTCGTTGCTTTTTGCCGGTTCTGCGCCGAAGTGGACATGTCGCGTTGCTGATTGTTCTTGCTGTGGCTTCTGTCTGCTTTGCTTGCACTGCGCGCACGGCCGCGCGTCTTGTTTTTGCTTTGGTGCGTTGAGCTGTTGCTTCGACGACGGCTGCTGCTTTGCACGCCTGTTTGCATGCCTCTTGAACCAGAGCCAACCTTGTTGCCCTTCACCTTGGACTTGCTCTGCTGGAATATTTGGGTCATCCGTGAGTCCAGGTGGGCAAAGCCGTTTTTTTGCAAATCGGCCTTCATGTTGTAGACTTGGTCCTCGAGAGTCGTCAATTGTTGCCCACGTCTAACTCGACGATATTCTTGTTCCATTTGTTCTTTCCTGGCAAGGCAGACAGAAATCAAACGCTCTTCCATTTCGCGAAAGAAAACGGCTAATGCAACCTTGGGGTACATCTGAATAAGCTCATCGAATTTCTGCTCACGGTCCAACCGCTTCTTGTCTGAATCTGCTTTGTCTTTGCTTCGGTCCGCATACTTCTTGGCAGCCTTGTGCATGTGCTCCGGCAACTGGGCATGAAGAACGCAGACTACGTGGGCTCTCATCTTCTGCATGTCATTCTTGTCTACGCGCATCTGGTTCTCAAGCAACTTGTCGTAGAGCTCGCCAAGCTTTGTGGAAATGAAATTCATTGTGTCCAGATCCTTAGCCTTCCAGGAAACCCACTGCTTCGAGGCTTCAATTTTGCGCTTGAAATCTTCCATAGCTTTTTGGTCATCTGCCTTCTTTTGGGCCACATCGAACTCTTCTTTCATTTCTTTCTTGAACTGCTGACCTGATTTGTGCTGCAGCGGTCGCGGCCATTTGCCTTGAGCGTACAGCGCAGCATCAAGCTTGAGTGTATGAAGAGCTTTGTGCAAAGCATCGCACTCTCCATGATAGACCTTGATGGCTCGCTCAATGAAATCAGGCACTAGCTCCTTAAAGCTGCCACTGCTGATGAAATCATCTTGTCGCACCATCAAGTTGACGAGGTCAACAGGCACGTCGGTGAACTCAACTTTCGTCAGAGGCAGCATCGGTTCTAGACTCAAGGAGCTAATCAACCTGTTGATATCAGCCAGCAAAGGGTCCATCTCAACATCTTGTGCAACAGGCGCAGCAGGTAGCTGGTTCTGAAGGGCCGGGACGGGCGCATTCACTACTGCTTGTGGTGGTTGCTGGACATGTTGCATATCCGGATTTGGATACGGACTTGAACGAGGCAATGAGGATGCACGTCTAAATGATCGACCACGGTCACCTGGTACTGATGATGCACCATGAGCAAACCACGCATTTGCTCCACCTTGATTCCCCAATGCGGTACGCGCACCTCCCGAAACGTTCCCCAATGCTGGGACAGCATTCTGGGGAAGGCCAGTTGTGCCAGACAAGAAAGCCATGGCACGACTACAATGTGCGCGAACACACTACTAACCCTCAACCCTAAACCCTAAACTCTCAACCCTAAACTCTAAACTCGAAACCCTATACCCTATACCCTAAACCCTCAACCCTAAACCCCAAACCCTAAACCCTGAACCCTAAACCCTAACTAAACCCTAAACCTAAACCCTAAACCCAAAACCCCCTAAACCCTAAACCTAAAACCCTAAACCCTAAACCCTAAACCCTAAACCCTAAACCCTAAACCCTAAACCCTAAACCCTAAACCCTAAACCCTAAACCCTAAACCCTAAACCCTAAACCCTAAACCCTAAACCCTAAACCCTAAACCCTAAACCTCAACCACTCTGAGCCCCCCAAAGCAACAACCCCCGCGAAGGCAACGCCAAGGGCCTTGAAGAGAGCACCCGGGAAGCAGTGAGCCTGGGTTCGGCGTTAGGGGTTCGGTCCCCTCGCCAACAAAGGGTTTAGGGTTTAGGGTTTAGGGTTTAGGGTTTAGGGTTTAGGGTGCCCTAAGTCCATCTTCTCGGTTGTGTAACCCGGGCCCCAGAGAGGGCGCCACAACTTCGGTAACCTGCTGCACTCGGCAGCCCTTGCCGCGACTTTAAGGGCCCTGTCATCAGACCATTCAACCTGACGCACCCTAAACCCTAAACCCTAAACCCTAAACCCTAAACCCTAAACCCTTCAAAATATCAGAGCCCAGGCCTGTTCCTCATCCAGAAAGGCCAGCCGGTAGCTTCCCCGCCGCTGCGGACCGAAATGGGCCGCATTTGCCAGGCAGGGTGCAGGGCGTTTGTGCCTGTTGGGCTTTTACGTTTTTGGGGGTGTTTAGGGTTCAGGGTTTTGGGTTTCAGGATTTGGGGTTTGGGGTGTAGGTTTTGGTTTTTTTCGAAATGGGATTTTGGGTTTAGGGGTTTGGGGGGTCCTCCACGCAAAAGAAGCTGGTCCCAGAAGCCTCAATCCTGCCCATCAACTCGGAAGGTCAGTGGTGCCCCTTTGACCTTCTTTGGGTTCTGGGTTCCTTTATTACAAAACAATCCGGCGGGAAAAGTGTGCCCGTTTTTTTCAGAAAGGAAGACACCTGCCTTAAACCACCAAAGGCACCTCCGCCGTCCAGACACCACGCCCCACAACGCGGACGAAGACCTGACAACCCTCAACCCTAAACTCAACCCCAAGCCCTAAACACCAAACCCTCAACCCTCAACCCTCAACCCTCAACCCCAAACCCCAAACCCTAAACCCTAAACCCTAAACCCTAAACCCTAAACCCTAAACCCTAAACCCTAAACCCTAAACCCTAAACCCTAAACCCTAAACCCTAAACCCTAAACCCTAAACCTTTAAACCCTAAACCTTTAAACCCTAAGCCCTAAGCCCTAAACCCTAAACACCAAACACCAAACACCAAACCCTACACTCAACCGTAAACAATGAAACCCTAAACCCTGATTCCCAGCCACCCTGAAGATCTTAATTCTCCAACCCTCAACTTCCCTGAGCCACCAATGGTTTAGGGTTTAGGATTTGGGGAAGTTCGATGAACTCTGCCCTAAACCCTAAACCCTAAACCCTAAACCCTAAACCCTAAACCCTAAACCCTAAACCCTAAACCCTAAACCCTAAACCCTAAACCCTAAACCCTAAACCCTAAACCCCCTAAACCCTAAACCCTAAACCCTAAACCCTAAACCCTAAACCCTAAACCCTAAACCCTAAACCCTAAACCCTAAACCCTAAACCCTAAACCCTAAACCCTAAACCCTAAACCCTAAACCCTAAACCCTAAACCCTAAACCCTAAACCCTAAACCCTAAACCCTAAACCCTAAACCCCAACCCCTGAAACCCTAAACCCGTAAACCCCAAACTCAAACCAGCCTCAAGATCACAATTCCGGAGCCCTAAACCTATACACCCTAAACCACCAAGGCTTTCGGCTTTAGGGCTTTAGGGCTTAGGGCTTAGGGCTTAGGGTTTAGGGCTTCGGGCTTCGGGCTTAGGGCTTAGGGTTTAGGGTTTAGGGTTTGGGGTTTGGGGTTTAGGGAAGCTCGACAAACCCCCTAAGACCTTGGACCTCTGAGCCCGAAGACCCTCCAACCCCCGACCGAGCCAGAGGCCGGCATCCGCGCTGGAGAGGTGGGTTGGTAACTGCTTGGGCTGTAAGGTTTTTTCGGGTTTCGGGGTTTAGGGCTGTTGAGTGCAGGGCTTGGGTTTAGGGTTGCAGGGTTCAGGGTCGCAGGGTTGTAGGGGTTTCGGGTGGGTTGGTAACTGCTTGGGTTGTAAGGTTTTGTAAATGAGGTTTTTCCAAGCCCAGTAACCATGCTACAAGAAGGGTCGGGTTTAGGGTTTTGGGGCTCTTGAGTTTGGGGGTTTAGGGGTCGCAGGGTTGTAGGGTTGGGGTTGAAGTGTCTAGGGTTTAGCGAGTTCAGGATGTTTCGGGTGTAGGGTTGTCAGTTCCGGATCTAGGTGGCTGTACAGGCATACTTGGTGGCAGTCGCGTGATAGCTGTGCGGTCCAAATTGAGGTGCTTTTGGGTCAACGTCGTTTCGGGTTTAAGGGAGGTAGGGGAAGGCTTGTGGGTTTGAGGTTCAGAGTTCGTTGTTAGGTGCCCGAGGTTGGGGCTTGTAGGCAATTTCGAGGTAACTGGGAAGCTCACAAGACAAGAGCATTCCAACCCAAGACACCCACCAGGGCTGCAGGTAACGACCCCTCACTCGGAAAGTTGGCCAATAGCGGTTCAGGGTGGGGCTTGGTTGGGGTGTGACCAGGTTTGCGAAAAAGTCCTAAACCCTAAACCCCAAACCCTAAACAACCAAACCCTAAACCCTAAACCCTCAAAATCTGAACTTCTGAAGGGCCTGGGCTCGCGGGGCTCTCTCAGTGCCTTTTTCCCCCGGGCAGAAGAAGCCTAAAGAATTTATACAGCATCAGCAAACAGAGCTAACAGACATGTTTGCACATATGTACAAGTATGTGTATATATATATATACACATACATACATACATACATACATACATACATACATACATACATACATACATTCATACATACATTCATACATACATTCATACATACATTCATACATACATTCATACATACATTCATACATACGAACAAATATTTTTTAAGGATGTGCATCTGTGTATTCAAACTCTTGTTGTAGAAAGCTCAATAAGCGTCCCCCTGCCTCCGCGCGTCAGGATATCAACCGCCTCAAGGTGCTCTATCGCCAGGCCGAGAGCCCTTCCCGGGGTTACGGCAGCCCGTCCTCAGGGTGAAGGGTTCGGGTTCAGGGTTTAGGAATTAGGGTTCAGGGTTCAGGGTTCAGGGTTTAGGGTTTAGGGTTTAGGGCGGGCTTAGGGTTTAAGGAGGGTTTGGGGTGTTGGGGGTTTAAGGTTTAGGGTGAGGGTGCAGGGTTTTAGGGTTTAGGGTGTTATGGTTTGTGTTGTTATGGTTTGGGGTTCAGGGTTTAGGGGATAAGGCTGCTCGTAGCATGTCTGTTTGTTCCGGCGATGGGGGTTTAGGGTTTGGGGTTTAGGGTTAAGCGTTTGGGGTTTAGGGTTTAGGGTTCGGGGCTTTCTGGGGTTGCTTAGGCGCCGGCATGTAGGGTTCTGGGCAAAAAGGCCTGAGGGTGTTGGCTTTCGTGAGAGTTTCGGGTTGAGAGCTTAGGGTTCAGGGTTTAGGGTTTAGGGTTTAGTGTTTAGGGTTTAGGGTTTAGGGTTTAGGGTTTAGGGTTTAGGGTTTAGGCATGTCACAGTGTTGGTGACACTTTACACTTTTCAGGGTACTAAAACTCATTCAGGAATGGTGTTTTTAAAATGTGTAGTTCTATCGCAACCATGCTAGGGATGTCAGGTCTTGGAGAGGGGCTTTCGGGAAGTCGGCAACCCTAAACGCAAATCTCCAAACCCTACAAAGATATATCAAAAGCAAAAACCAAAACACCAAAAACATCCTAAAGACCCCAAAAAACCCAAAACAAGTCCAAACAACCCCAAAACCCTCAAAAACCCTAAAAACCCTAAACAAAACCCTCCAAACCCTAAAGAAAACCCTCAAGAACCCTTAAAAAAAAGCCCTAAAAACCCTGAAGACCCTAGACCGTATGTAGTGCATGGGAGCTGTTGCTTGGTGGCCTCAGGAAACCTTGGTAAGGGACCAAAAATGAACCCTAACATGGGGAGGACATATACCCACATACTACTAGAATTCAGGGTTTAGGGTTTAGGGTTGAGGGTTTCGGGTATATGAACCATAAATCCATATTTAGGGTTTAGGGTTTAGGGTTGAAGGTTGAAGGTTGAGGGTTTAGGGTTGAGGGTTGAGGGTTTCGGGTATATGAACCATAACCCCGTTCAGGGCTCATTTGGTTCTTGAAGGAACTGTGTGTGCAGGTGCTGCGAAACGAGAAGGTCACAGACGACCCCGCGTGAAGGGCCATGTACAGATTGCGTCGCCCGGGGCAAGTTGCGGGATAAGTGGGCGAAAGTCCCCGAACCATGAAACCCCTAAAGATCATCGTACTGCATGGGGGGCCGAACCTACAGTAGCAACGGTGAAAGACTCGCATCCTAAGGATGTCGCCTGCCGCGTTTAGCAGCCAAAGGAAAGTTCCGTTTAGGGTTTAGGGGTTTAGGGGTTTAGGGCTTTAGGGCTTTAGGGCTTTAGGGCTTTTGGGCTTTAGGGCTTTAGGGCTTTAGGGCTTTAGGGCTTTAGGGCTTTAGGGGTTTATGGGTTTAGGGGTTTAGGGGTTTAGGGGTTTAGGGGTTTAGGGGTTTAAAGGTTTAGGGGTTTAGGGGTTTAGGGGTTTAGGGGTTTAGGGTTTAGGGTTTAGGGTTCAGAGTTCAAAATTAAGGGTTCAGGGTTTAGGGTTTAGGTTCGCAGTTCTTATACTTGTCATCCTAAGGCGAAAACAAGTGCCCGAGACCCAAAGCACCCCGGCCCTCAGTCACAAGACCCTAAACCCTAAACCCTAAACCTTAAGCCCTAAAACACTAAACACTAAACACTAAACACTAAACCCCAAACCCCAAACCCCAAACCCCAAACCCCAAACCCCAAACCCCAAACCCCAAACCCCAAACCCTAAACCCTAAACCCTAAACCCTAAACCCTAAACCCTAAACCCTAAACCCTAAACCCTAAACCCAAACTTTCCTAGCCAACCTTTTAACTCTACATCTTTTGGGGTTCCCCTTTGCAACCTAAAGCCCAAAACCCCCGAACCCCGAAACAAAACCCAACACCCTGAACCCTTTTTTTTGCAGGAGGGTTTTGGGGTTTTGGGTTGTTTTTGCCCTAAAGGGTCCTAAGGACCCTTTAACTCCGACACAGGGCCCTGATCCCCGAGCCCTGCAAACCCAGCGCCGTCCGCCTTTCCTGCCTCATCCCAAGCTTCAGGATTCGGGTTTAGGGTTTCGGGTTTAGGGTGTTGTAGGGTTAGGGTTTAGGGATGTAGGGTTTAGGGTTGAGGCGCTACGAAGGGTTTACGTACTTGGGTTTAGGAATCTTAGGTGTTTGAAATCACCCTATTGCGCACTTTTTCGGGCCTAGGTTCCCTTGTAAACCCTGAGACTTGGGACCCTGAACCCTGATCCCCAAACCCCAAACCCCACACCCTAAACCCTAAGCCCTAAGCCCTAAACCCTAATTTAAACCCTAAACCCTAAACCCTAAACCCTAAACCCTAAACCCTAAACCCTAAACCCTAAACCCTAAACCCTAAACCCTAAACCCTAAACCCTAAACCCTAAACCCTAAACCCTAAACCCTACTCTTATTGTAGTATGGCTGCTGGGCTACCGAGCCAAACCCAGGCCCCTCCAGCCGAAGCTGCCGTCCGACCGGAAGTCTGCCTCCTACAATGGCGGGTTTAGGGTGGGTTTAGGGCTTAGGGTTGAGGATTTAGGATTTAGGATTTAGGATTTAGGGTTTAGGGTTTAGGGTTTAGGGTTTAGGGTTGAGGATTTAGGATTTAGGGTTTAGGGTTTAGGGTTTAGGATTTAGGGTTTAGGGTTTAGGGTTTAGGGTTTAGGGTTGAGGTTGCAGAGTGTCTAGGGTTCAGGGTTACACATCTTGCCATCTTGTGTGTCGGTGAACCCAGCGATTCCAGAGATGCTTCTGATCTTCATCAAGACTCTTCTGGGTTGTGGGGTTTAGGGTTTAGGGTTTAGAGTTTAGGGTTTAGGGTTTAGGGTGTAGGGTTCGGGTCCAAAACATGTGCGCTCGTAAAGTGGGATCTCTGGGCAGGGCATGATGGTTGTGCAAGAATTGCCAGTTTGGAGTGGGGGGGCTTTGGGCCTCTTCGGGACACATGCAATGCATCGGGTTGTGAGGAGGCTTATGGCCTACCCTAAACCGAAACCACCCCGAGACCCTAAACCGTACACCCGAAACCCTAAGCCCCAAACCCGAAGCCCTAAGCCCTAAACCCTGAACCCCAAACCCGAAACCCGAAACCCTAGACAGTGCATAGGTCTCCTTCTGCCATCACCGAGCGACGAGGCAGGGTCTGAAGGAACTGAGTAAGGGTTTAGCGTTTTAGGGTTAAGGGTTTAAGGTTTAGGGTTTAGGGTTGAGGGTTTAGGGTTTAGTGTATTGGCTACTAAGCACTCAGAACCCCAAGTTAGGCTATCCCGGTTCTGAGCTGATTCAGGAGCATCGTAAGCAGGTTCTAAGCACTTACAACCCTAAGTGAGGTGATCCCAACTATGACCTGATTTATAACCTACTTGTCTAAGTCTCCTGAGCCATATGAGTAGGGAACCCTAAACCCTAAACCCTCAACCCTCAACCCTAAACCCTTAACAATAAACCCGAAACCCGAAACCCTAACACCTAAACCCTAAACCCTAAACCCTAACCCTAAACCCTAAACCCTAAACCCTAAACCCTAAACCCTGAACCCTGAACCCTGAACCCTGAACCCTAAACCCCAAACCCTAAGCCCTCGCCGACGTCCGCTTCCCGCGAGGCCCCGGCGACTTCAGGGTGGAACCCAGCCCTGGGGGAAGCAGCGCCACCTACTCGTCACCGGCCGGGGGGCCCGACACTGCGGATTTGAGGGCCTTTAGGGATAAGGGTTCTTAGGGTTTAGAGTGGGGTTTAGGGTTCAGGGTTCAGGGTCTGGGGAAGTTTAGGGTCGAGGGCAGGGTGTAGGGTGCAGGGTTTGGGGCTGTAGGGTTTATGGTGCTAGGGTGGTTAGGATGAACTTCCGAGCTTGAGGACCCTAAACCCCTGAAGCCCGAAACCTTCAACCCTTACGGCGTTTAGTGTTTAGGGTTTGCGGTTTAGGGTTTAGGGTTTAGGGTTTAGGGATTAGGGATTAGGGTTTAGGGTTTAGGGTTTAGGGGCCTTTTTGGTTCTAGGCTTCCCGTGGTCGGGATGTCTCAGACTTTCGCTACTGGGTTTGAGAGGATCATACTAAGGTTTCAACCCTACACCCTACACCTAAACCCTAAACCCTAAACCCTAAACCCTAAACCCTAAACCCTAAACCCTAAACCCCCTCGAAGGTTTCTTCGGTTAGGGGTCTCTTTGTTGACTCCTCCCTGCATAATCCCAAAGATTAACTTTCGGAAGCCCAATCGCTGTCCGTGTGACCTTCCTCTTGCTTGGCCTTTAGTTGAACTTTGAACTTTTTGGGTTTCCTTGTTTAGTAGGAATATTGACGTTTAGCCGTTTTCCCCTTAGTCATTGGAGAAGAAAGTCCTCGGATTAAAATTGCTGTTTCGCTTTCCTTTTGAATGCTTTACGATTTGGGGGAAGGTACATGCGGGGCGTTTAGGGTATGAGAGCAGGTCGTCACATCACCTGGGTCCGCACGAACCTCACGTTCGCTCAGATTCTCTCCGCTATCCGTAAACCCTAAACCCTGAACCCTAAACCCTAAACCCTAAGCACTTCAAGCTCCATTAGAAGCCTGACAGCCTACCCAACCGCGATCTGCTGAGGCCAACCAGGCCGGTGAGAGCAACTCCCCAGCCTTCCTGCTAAAGGCGGCCCGTGGCCGGAGCCTTAGGGCTTAGGGTTTAGGGTTTAGAGTTTAGGGTTAGGGTTTAGGGTTTAGGGTTTAGGGTTTAGGGTTTAGGGTTTAGGGTTTAGGGTTTAGGGTTTAGGGTTTAGGGTTTAGGGTTTAGGGGGTAGGGTTTGGGGTTTAGGGTTTAGGGTTCAGGGTTGGGGTTTGGGGTTTGGGATTTGGGTGGTTCCGGGATTTAGAGTGTATCCCTGAACCCGGAGCCAAAACCTTAATCCGCCCAAAGAAAGGCCTCGACTGGGACTAGAAGGGAGCCCCTAAACCCTAAACTGAAAAAACCTGAAAAACCTTATAAACCCTACAAACCCTAAACCCTATAGACCCTGTAAGCCTACAAACCCCATAAACCCCACAAACCCTGCGAACCCTAAAGCAACACGGGGAAAAATGCTGTTGCCGTCGGTCATTTAAGCAGTCGCTGTTCATGTGCAGTCCGTTGTATGGGCACGGTGCTTGAAATGCCGATCCCTTTTGGGATGTTCCCCCTTATACTAGCAGTCCTCAATGGGGATTGTCGTGCCCATTATTGTAATCCCTATGAAGGACTGCTAGTATAAGGGAGAGCATCCCAATGCTGATCCCTTTTGGGGTGTCGTTTCGGGCTTAGGGTTTAGGGTTTCGGGATTACAGGGTTCATAGGGTGTAGAGGTCAGGCTTAGGGTACCCTACGTGTAATGCTTCATGGCGTTACTTGAACAGGCCGACCTTCCACCCCAAGACTAAGAGTTTAAGAGCCCTCAACCCTGAACCCTAAACCCCGAGCTCTGTCGAATTCCGAGGTCCTCCGCTCCAGGCCAGAGCTGATTCTTTCAGGGTTGAGGGTCGGTTAGACTCTATGTTTTTGTGGGTGTTGGGGCTTAACTTCTTCAGGGGTTAGGGCTATCAGGGTCTAAATCCATACCCTCGATTTTCCCAAGCTTGAAAGTCAGGGGTTGTTGGGCTGAAGAAATTGGGTTCAGGGTCTGGCTGAATCGCCCGTTTTTCCGTCCATATGGAGGAGTAGGGAGCGCCAGAAGCTACATGCCTCTTTGAGCGTGTTATCATGCTGAACCCTGAAGCCTAGACGCTAGACCCGCAATAAAAGTTGCAGGCAGCAATGGGGATAAGAGAGACGAAGTTGGAGGTCTTGATTCGAAACCCTAAGCCCTAAACCCTAAACCGTCAGCCCTAAACCCTAAACCCTGAACCCTAAAGCCGAAACCCTAAACCCTAAACCCTAAACCTAAACCCGAAACCCTAAGCCCGAAACCCTAAACCCTAAACCCTATAAACCCTAAACCCCAGTCAGAGTTTTCAAGGCCTTCACATGTCATCGGCCTGCCCAGGACGACGACGAGCGGCCCGAGGGGGAGCTGCCGTTCGCGCAGCTCGCAGGTGCAGGGTTTAGGGTTTAGGGTTTAGGGTTTAGGGTTTAGGGTTTAGGGTTTAGGGTTTAGGGTTTAGGGTTTAGGGTTTAGGGTTTAGGGTTTAGGGTTCAGGGTCTAGGTTTCAGGGTTCAGGGTTCAGGGTTCAGGGTTTAGGGTTTAGGGTTTAGGGTTTAGGGTTTAGGGTTTAGGGTTTAGGGTTTAGGGTTTAGGGTTTAGGGTTTAGGGTTTAGGGTTTCCGGATTTAGTGATTTAGCCAACCCCTACTTTCACCCTAGCCGTGGACCCCCCACTGCCCGGTAGCCCATTTTTAGGGTTTAGGGTTTAGTGTTTAGGGTTTAGGGTGTAGGGCAACTCGTTTTTTAATCATAGTGGAGTATCAGAGAACTCGGCCCTGTGAAGACTCTACGAGCCTTCCACCCCAAACCCGAAACCCCCAACCCGAAACCCGAAGCCTGAAGCCCTAAAGCCTAAACCCTAAACCCTAAACCCGAAACCCTAAACCCTAAACTTCAATATCCCTAAACTAAACCCCAGGAAGCCCTGAGACCCCAACCCTCTGGGGCCTCGTTGAGGCGGAGACAGCGTCGGCGGCCCAATGATGGACTTCTCTTCTTACAGAGCGAGCATTTGAACTTGGACCTTTTTGGGCTTAGGGTTTGGGGTTTAGGGTTTAGGGTTTGGGGTTTGGGGTTCAGGGTTTGGGGCTTAGGGAACCATAAAGTTGAAACCTTCTTTTCTCCTTGGCATTTACACAACACATTTTTCTTGCCAACGGTAGACTCGGCTCCGTACTGTGGCCCCCCCACCCCCTCTCCGCTACTCGCCACAAAAGAGGGAGAAGTACGGTTTGGGCTTTAGGGGGTTTGGGGGTGTAGGGGCCCCGCCCCGTGGCAAGCTGAAAGGGCCTCACATTGCAGTGCAAGTGCCTTTTTCTGGTTGTTTTGCTGCTTCAGCCCCCCCCCCCACCCTCCCCCGAAAAAAATAAAAGACTTTAGCAAGCACCACACGAACAAGCGCAAACGCACAAACTGCGTACGCACACACCCACGCCTCCCTGCAATGAAAGAAAATCTCCCACTGAGACCGCCACGAAAAGCACACCCCCAGGACGCCAACATAGAAGTCCACGTGCCAGCACCTAGTAATACTTGTAACTGAAAACCCTAAACCAAAAACCCTAAACCCTAAACCCTAAACCCTTAACCCTAAACTAGACGCTGATGAGAGGAGCCTGAAATCCACAACCTTTTGCGTGCTTACTGCGAACAAAGATCGCAAGGGCTTCGGCTCCCTTCCGCACAACTGACCGTGTTTTTGAGCACATCGCGGCCAAACGCTGGGCAGCGGACATCCATGGGTTGAGCCGTTTTACCCTAAACCCTAAACCCTAAACCCTAAACCCTAAACCCTCTTTTTACCCGAAGCATGGGATCTGGGTCAGCTGGTGCACTGTCGGCCTCAAAACGATCTCTGAGCCTCAACTTCTCTCGAGCGGGCCGCGTTCGGGACCCCTACAACCCAGAACCCTTTCATGTGTAGTCTTGGTAGCCCAGTGGTTATCCTCACCCTTTTTTGTGGTTGTGGGTTCCCTTATACAATAACCAACTCAAAAAAGGGTGCCCTTGTTATAATATGGTTATTGGGCTACCAAGTAGTTCTCTAATTTTGGGTCCCCTTTGAGGTATACCCAATAATTAGAGTAGGGCACCCTCAAGACCCAAATTGAGCAAAACGCCAAAGAAAGCCTAGATTAGAGAACTACCCATACGTGACATCTTATAGCGTACTTACCCTACTTACCCTAAACCCTAAACCCCATGAGCCCAGGTTCCGTTTATCTTCAAGCGTACTTACCTCTGTTGTGCTTTACTGTAACTTTAGATCCTTAGCCTTTTGGGCTCTATTGGGTTTCTCAATAAGGCAGATAGAATTTTAATTTGCAGCGACCCTGCTAAGTGCAGCCTAGTTAAAGAGTTCCCATGGCCCCCGCTGAAATGATGAGGCCCAAAGCGGTGCCACGTCGTGGGCCCCAGCTGGGGCTCTGCCAGTGGGTTTAAGTTTTTCGGGCTTGGGGTTTGGAGTTTAGGGTTTAGGGTTGAATTTGGGGGGGTTTAGGGTTTAGGGTTTATATGGTTTAGGGTTGAATTTGGGGGGGTTTAGGGTTTAGGGGGTTTGACTGGGCTTGGGGTTTCGGGCCTTTTTTGCGCGCTTGGGGTCTACAAGCCCCCTGAGCTTCTGGAACCGGTGAGGTGCCAAAGCCTGCGCCGCAAAGCCCAAGAGGAGGGAGACTTTGGGATTTGGGTTTACAGAGCTTTTGGGGGGGCTTATGGTCTATGTATGGCTCAGGGTTCCCCAAAGTTTCGGATTTAGAGGGTTTTGCAGGATTTTCGGGGTTTCAGGGTGCCTACCTAGTCCAGGGTCCCAGGGTTCAGCATGTTGGTTCCTAAACCCTAAACCCTAAACCCTAAACCCTAAACCCTAAACCCTAAACCCTAAACCCTAAACCCTAAACAGGTGGCCAGCTTCCTCTGCGGGGACGCCCTCGAAGTTCAGGCGCCAGAGAGGAGTTTAGGGGTTCCGCGCCATCCCCCGAACCCTAAACCCTAAACCCTAAACCCTAATCCCCTAAACCCTAAACCCCAAGCCCTAAACCCTAAACCCTAAACCCGAAACCCTAAACCCTAAACCCTAACATACTGCCCCAGACCCGCAGAGAGACCAGAATCTGGAGCAGCCCATCCATCGGTTTGGGGCTTAGGGTTTAGGGTTGAGGGATGAGGGTCTAGGGTTGAGGGTTGAGGGTTTAGGGTTTTAGTGGTGTAGGGTGTAGGGATTTAGGGGTTTAGTGGTTAGTGGTTCAGGGGTGTGGGGTTCAGGGTTTAGGGTTTACATAAGGGTTTAGGGTTTTGGGGCTTATTGCCTTACATCCCCAAAACTCCGGTAGCTCGAAGCGCACGGGCCTCTTCAGTCGATGGCTTCCCCTCCCCAAGACGGGGAGCACGAACACGCCTGAACCCTAACGCACAAAACAAGGGAGCTCCCAGGGTTTCGGGTTTAGGGGTCTACTATTTGCCTAAGAATCCAAAACAGTCTTCCTTATAAGGGCAATATAGGGATTTTTATTTATTTTTGGGGGGTTTCTCAAGCAAATAGTAGAGCAGAGGTTCTAAGAATAATTCAACATACCCCAGAACTCCCTATCTCTTATCCTGTAAAAGGGGAATGCAAGGAAGGATTCTACCATGCACCTGAATTTTGTTTAAGGATATGCCCGAGGGGTATGTTGAACATTTCTTAGAGAAAGCCCTGAACCCTCAGGCTCTAAACCCAAGCCCTTGGAAGACTTCATATCTTCCCTTTCTGGTGTATAAGAAGATCAGACTTCGGAATCTTTTTCACTTTGTTTAAGGGGCCGACCTCGCCAACCAACACCCAAGCCCCCCGACACCATCCTCCTCAACCCTCAACCCATAGCTGCCTCTTCCCTCCAAAGCCCCCGAACCCTGAAGCCCTACGTAAGCCTAGACTCTAAGCCTTAAACCCCGACACCATCCTAAGAAGCCCTCAGCCTTACACCCTGAACCAACCAAGACCCTCACCTCCCCCAACAGCCCTAAACCCTTCATAATCCTAAACCCCCGAACCCCCTCACCTGAACCCGAGATCCCTAAACCCTAAAGCCCTTAACCCTAAACCCTAAACCCTAAACCCTAAACCCTAAACCCTAAACCCTAAACCCTAAACCTTAAACCCCACACCCCTCCAAAGAAGCCTCTAGACCCTGCGCCGAAATCCTGCAGGGGCCCTGACTTCCCAGCGCCCACCGCCGAAGCCGAGGCAGCTCGTGGGCGGGTTTAGGGTAGGGTTTATAGGGGGTGGGGTTAGGGTTTAGGGTTTAGGGTTTAGGGTTTAGGGTTTAGGGTTTAGGGTTTAGGGTTTAGGGTTTAGGGTTTAGGGTTTAGGGTTTAGGGTCTAGGGTCTAGGGTCTAGGGTTTAGGGTTTAGGGTTTAGGGGGTTAGGTTTTATAGGTGTTGCGGGGGATTGGGGTTTAGGGTTCAGAGTTGAGAATTCAGGGTTCAGGCTTTAGTGTTTATTTCAAGGGTTTGCAAGTAGAGATGCAGGGGTTTAGGGAGGGTTTGCAGGATGTATAGGGCATAGGCTATTGTGTTTAGTGTTCGGGGGTTTCGGTGGTTTGAACTAGCATGCACGAAGCCCCAAAAGCCCCCGCGCGTGTTGCTTGAGTCAACAAGGCTTTCTCCCGGGTTCGGGGGTTTAGGGTTTAGGGTTTAGGGTTTAGGGTTTAGGGTTTAGGGTTTAGGATCTAGGGTTTAGGTTTGGTCTCCCCCAAGAACCTGAGCCTAAAGCAGCTTTGCCTCTGTGCACCGCGCTGATGGAAAGCTAAGCTCCGAAGAGCCAAGGATGGCGGCCGCCTTTAACTTCCAACGCCTAGTCTTTTAGGGTTTAGGGTCTAGGGTCTAATTAGGGTCTAGGGTTTAGGGTTTAGGGATCAGGGTTTAGGGTTTAGGGTTTTGCGTTTAGGGTTTAGGGTTTAGGGTTTCCTTAAAGGGTAACTTAAACGAAAGCCAGGTTCTTCAGAACCATGCACATCGACCGTGGCAAACTGTTCTTCCTCACCCAAACACCCTCCAAGCCCCCTCCAACTCCAAGTAAGCTAGGCAGAATCTTTACAGATTTTGTTTTGCTTATTGAGCTTCTTCCTTTTGAGCTGAACTGTGACCAAGTTACCCTAAACCCTAAACCCTAAACCCTAAACCCTAAACCCTAAACCCTAAACCCTAAACCCTAAACCCTAAACCCTAAACCCTAAACCCTAAACCTAACCCTAAACCCTAAACCCTAAACCCTAAACCCTAAACCCTAAACCCTAAACCCTAAACCCTAAACCCTAAACCCTAAACCCTAAACCCTAAACCCTAAACCCACCCAGGAGTCGGCGTACCTGCGCCGAAACGTGGAGCACCTGCGTTTCGCGAAGCGCCGCCTTGAGGAAAGGGTCCAGGCCGCCCTTTTGGTGTCTTGGGGTTTAGGCTGTAGGGTAAAGGGTTTAGGGTTTAGGGTTTAGGGTGCAGGGTAAAGGGTAAAGGGTTTTCGGTTTTTTGAGGCTGAGGGGGTGGCTTAGGGGTTTGTAATGCCCTCAACCCTATAAGCCCTAGACCCCCACTTTTGGTGAGTTGGGGAGTTTCGAGGTTTAAGGGCGGGTGGGTGGGGGGCGGAAGGGGTAAACCCTAAACCCTAGACCCTAAACCCTAAACCCTAAACCCTAAACCCACGGGCTTCCGGTTAGGGTCTTGAGGATGCTTTCGGGCTTTCGGAGTTTAGGTCTCCAGGGTTTTTTGCACTAGGATCCCGCGGTTCTTGGTTGTTGTTGGTTTGGGGTTTGGGGTTTGGGGTCTGGGGTTTGGGGTTTGGGGTTTGGGGTCTGGGGTCTGGGGTCTGGGGTTTGGGGTTTGGGGTTTGGGGTCTGGGGTCTGGGGTCTGGGGTTTGGGGTCTGTGGTCTGTGGTCTGGGGTTTGGGGTTTGGGGTTTGGGGTTTGGGGTGTGGGGTTTGGTGTTTGGGGTCTGGGGTTTGGGGTTTGGGGCTTTGGGGCTTTGGGGTTTGGGGTTTTGCATGCTTCCCTGCGTTACCCACAAGAAATTCCGGGTTTAGGGCTTTGGGGTTTATAGGGTTTTTTGGGTTTATAGGGTTAACAGGGCTTTTATGGGGAATGATAATAAAGGGCATCATCGGGTTCATAGGGCTGGTAGGGTTCTTGGGGAGCCTGGTTTATTCGACCGCCAGCCGTTTTGGGGCTTCGGGCTGTCTGCTGGCTCGTCTTCTTGTAGGGCTTTAAACCCTACACCCTAGACCGTAATTAATCCCTAAACCCCAAACCCTAAACACTAAACCCTAAGCACTAAACTTTCTATACAAAAACAGCCCGGAGTCCAGGACCTGCGTACCCGCTGTGAGCAGCTCGAGCAGCGGAAGCAGCAGCCGCCACGGCCGCATTGAGGGGTTTGGGGTTTAGGGTTTAGGGTTCATAGGGTTTAGGGTTCATAGGGTTTAGGGTTGAGGGTTTAGGGTTTAGGGTTTAGGGTTTAGGGTGCAGAGTTTGGGGTTTGGGGTTCTGGGGGTTAGTTTAAGGTTGGGAAGTTGGGTTCAGGGATTAAGGGTTCTGCGTTTGGGGGGTGAAGGGCTTAGGGCTTAGGGCTTCGGGCTTGGGGCTTAGGGCTTAGGGCTTAGGGCGTAGGGCTTAGGGCTTAGGGCTCAGGGCTTAGGGCTTAGGGCTTAGGGCTTAGGGCTTAGGGCTTAGGGCTTAGGGCTTAGGGCTTAGGTTGGGATGTTCCCCTTATGCTAGCTTGAGAATGCCTGCGAACATCGGGCATGGAGGAGGGAACCTGAACCTCAAACCCTGAAAAACCCTGAACCCTGAACAAAGCCAAGCTCTAAGCAGCCCAAGACTTAAGCCTCAAGCCCTAAACCCTAAACAACCCTAAGCCCTAAGACCCTCCACAACCCTAAAACCTATGGAAATAGCCCTGACCCCTAAACTCAGAAGCCTAAACAACCCTAAGCCCTCAACACCCTAAACAACCCTAAGCCCTAAACCCCAAGCCCTAAGCCCTGAACAGCCCACAAGTTGCTCTATCCCTAAACCCCAAACTCTAAACCCTGAACCCTAACCCGAAACTCTAAGTAGCTGCAGGTACAAGCTGCTCTATCCCTAAACTCTAAACAACCCTAAACCCTAAACAACCCTAAACCCCAAACCCCAAACCCTAAACCGTAACAACCCTCAACCCTCAACCCTAAACCCTAAACCCGAAATAGCTGGAGGTACAAGTTGCTCTACGAGCAAGCCCTTCGAGATCAGCAGCCGGCACCTCAGCTTTTGCGGTTTGCCTCCCGCCCACGGCGTCAGGGTTTAGGGTTTAGGGTTTAGGGTTTAGGGTTTAGGGTTTAGGGTTTAGGGTTTAGGGTTTAGGGTTTAGGGTTTAGGGTTTAGGGTTTAGGGTTTAGGGTTTAGGGTTTAGGGACCTATTCCTCCCTAACCCTAAACCCCTCAAACCCTCACCCTAAACCCTAAACCCTAAACCCTAAACCCTAAACCCTAAACCCTAAACCCTAAACCCTAAACCCTAAACCCTAAACCCTAAACCCTAAACCCTAAACCCTAGCCCTAAACCCTAAACCCAGCGACCCCCGCGAACCCTCTGCCCACAGGGCACTGGCGGGCGGGTCCTTGGAGATCTCGCAGCTCCACCAGCAGCTCTCGGCAGTCTCCCTCCTGAAGGCACAGCCATTGCAAGCGTAACTTTGTGCCGATGGTTTAGGGTTTAGGGTTTAGGGTTTAGGGTTTAGGGTTTAGGGTTTAGGGTTTAGGGTTTAGGGTGAGAACCATTAACGTCACAAGCCCTGTCATTAAACAGCTTTCCGAGTGCTTTGAGAATCCGGACGGGCTGTTCCAGTTTCAGCGGTTGTGGGGTTTAGGCTTCCAAGGCCTAAGGGCTTGATTTGGGCCGGAGTTTAGGGTTTAGGGTTTAGGGTTTAGGGTTTAGGGCTAGTAGGGTGCCCAGAGCGCATGGACAGAAACCTCCGCTCATGTCTGCAGGATGCCCTGAACCAAGAGAACTTGGTCGGCGGCTCAGACAAGTGTCGCCTACCCCGAAGAAGTACCACACTCGCTGCTCATAACCCCCTAAACCCTAAACCCTAAACCCTCAACCCTAAACCCTAAAACTGAAGCCCTAAACCCTAAACCAAACCCTAAACCTCATTGTAGAGACACTTCAGGTACCCAGAGTAGGCCACTATGCCCCCTTTTTTTCTTTTTTTTGTTGGGGGGGGGGGGGGGGGGGGTTAGATTCCCCCTTAAAACCATAAAGGGCGCCCTTTCATTCCTATGCTACTCTTGTGTCTAGACAAGGTTCCTGAAGGGCTTGGGGTTTAGGGCGTGCAGGGCCCTACCGTACATCCCAAAGCCTCCTAAGCGTCCTTCAAAGCTCTAACACCCTAAGCCCTCTAAACTTAAACCTCATACACCCTTAAAACCCTAAAACCCCTAAAAACCCTAAAAACCCAATCAACCCGATCAACCCTATAACCACTATAAACCCTACAAGTCCTCTCAACCCTATCAACCCCATCAACTCCACAGCCTACCAAGCCCCAAGCCCCAAGCCCCCAGCCCCAAGCCCCAAACCCGAAACCCTAAACCCTAAACCCTAAACCCTAAACCCTAAACCCTAAACCCTAAGCCGCAACAGCGCAAGGACTTGGCGAGGCGCCTTGAAGAGGCGGAGCGGCATCGGAGCAACCGGGAGGCCAGGTTTTGGGAGGATGCCTCCGCAGTTTGGGGGGGTTTAGGGTTTAGGATTTAGGGTTTAGGGTTCAGGGTTCAGGGTTTAGGGTTCAGGGTTTAGGGTTTAGGTGGGCAACTGGGGTGAAGGGAATTCGGGGGGGTTGGTTCGGGTGGCCTTCTTCTGCCTTTTGTTGCCGGAAAAGGGCGCTATGACAGTGGACACATAGGGACCCCGAATGATCAAAAGCCGTGCTGCATTAAAGAGTTGATGTTAACAGATGTGCATTATGTATATATACACATTCTAAACTCCAAACCACCCCAAACCCTAAACCCTAAACCCTAAACCGTATATACCCAGTAACCATCATCTTCATGGATCTCAGAGCACATGCGATAACAAGCTTATGACTGGCACATACAGATGGAACGAGACGCAGTTTTTTGGGCAAACCTGTTGTCAAAGCACCCGCCGTCGCACACGTAGACAATGTGAAGTGACCACAGCTCATGTCCCTCTTACCGCCACACGAGATGTTCGCGTTATGGGATGTCACATAGTGCCAGGCTCTCACGGAAATCAACACAAAAAACCTTGTTTGCTCAAGCCTCCTACACCCACATCTCCTCCAACGTTGGACTCCTGTCCCGTGGAGATGTGTTGCTAGGCTTTTGTCTTGGGCTTCGGCCCCCAATGATGTGGGGTTGTCTCTTGTGTAGATTCGTGCCGCCCTCAGAAGCAGGCGTAGGCCCTCAACCCCGTAGGCGTTGCAGTCGATTGTAAGTTGGTGCCATCGTCAGAAGCAGGACGGCGTTTGCAATCAGTGACCAGCCCTGTTTCACTCGTACATCTCGCCCGCGATTCTAATGCACATAATTGCTCCCGCGGCCCCTAAGAGGATTAGCTGCAGTGCACAAGCGTCCGCGTCTCTAGCCGCGGAGCGCCGCCTAGCTGAGTAAGAAGAGAAATGTCCCATGAACGGGATTCAGTTGATGTTGGGCTGCATCGAAATTTTGTCATTGTCGGGGCTTTACAGAATGAGTTCTTCGGGGTTAAGTAGTCGTTAGGGTTTGAGTTGGGCCTGCGCTTCACGAAGCCTCTGAAAAGGGATTCGGGAAGCTGAGGGAAGGCGATTTAGGCCAGGAACCCCAGCGGCACCCGATTTTTTAGCGGGCCAAACCCTAACCAGACCCTAGTCAAGCCCTAAACCCAGATCCACGTGACCCTGAGGCCCAAAGTCGTTGGAGCAGGATCTAAGTGCACCGGGCCTAAAACCCCCTGAAACCCTGAACTCGCACAGGGATTGAGAGTTTGGGGACCGGTACTCGAACCCCCCTCCCCACTAAGTAATCCCAACGAAGCAACAGTGGTAAGGAAGACTCGGGGACGGGGGCGAACAATAAATTGGCGCATCAGGGTGCCAAACAGAATTAATTGTAGACCATACCCCTTGTGAAACCATGTGGGGGTTCGTCAAGAGTATGTTCGTGGGTATGGGCCGAACAACGTCCTGGATCAATTTTCCAACCCAAAAGCCGAAACCCTAAGCCCTAACCCCCCATGTGTGGGGTCGAAGCGTAAACTAAGCCCTTAAGCCCTAAACCCTTCCAAACCAGAAAAGCCCAAGAAGTTGCCTGGAGAGGCCGAGCACACGCCACAGGCGCAGTCGGGGATGTGTTGGGCGGGGGGGGGGGTTAAGGGGGCGGGTTTAGGAGGGGGGGGGGGGGGGGAGGAGTTTGGCTCTGCTTTGTGTGTGGGTGGTTCTTCTCCTCAAGCCCCTTCTTGGAGTGTTAGGTAGCTGGTCTTGGGGGCCATGTAGCACGTCCTGAATCCCGCACCATCGACACTCTAAATCGCCCTTAGCCCCTACACCTAAGCCCCAAACGTGCAAACCCTAACCGCTATATCACGAGTATTAAGCCCTATAGGCCCTGCAAAACCACGAATTCAGCACAGAAGATGCCAGCGCAGAATGCGTGCCGCGAGGCCCTTTAGGGCTTAGGGCGCGTTGAAAATCCTGAAAGCCTGCCCATTTGAACTTGCCGTTGTTTAAAGGCTTGAGGTTAGCATTTAGGGTTTTTTGGGGGGTTAGGCCTCTCAGTCGATGTTCGCCAGAACACCAGGGGACATGCCCAGGCCAGCTGCGTCATTTGCATGGACAATTTGGCCAATCTCGTCTCTCTGCCTTGCCGCACTCTCAACACTTGAGGGCAATGTTCTGAGGGGGTTGTTAAGAGGGCCTAAACTAGCGCCCAAAGTTTGGGGATGTTCGTGGAGTCTACCGAGTTGCAGGGTGCCTTTTGGGGGAGGTCTCGGCTTGAGCGGCCCGGCGCGCTGAGTTTCGGCTTTCTTTGGGGTTTGGGATTTCGTTTTTTTTTCGGGTCCAACAGGTTGAAACCTCAAGCTTCGAACTCATAGGGTTGTTTAGGGCTTCCAGGGTTTAGGGTTGATCAAGCCCAGCCTACCCTAAACCCTAAACCCTAAACCCTAAACCCTAAACCCTAAACCCTAAACCCTAAACCCTAAACCCTAAACCCTAAACCTTAAACCTATCCCCCAGACCACCCAACCCCACATTCCCGGGGCCGAAGCTGTCAACATGATCAGCCCTAAATCCTAGAAGCCCTTTTTAACCCAAAAAGTTCGAAGCTTCATTGTTGTGTTTTTCTCTATTTATTTATTTATTTATTGAATTATTTGTTGTTGTTATCTTCTCTTTTGTTTTGGGGGGGGGGGGGGGGGGGGGGGGAGGAGGCGGGCAGCCTAAGTGGAGGGAGTACAGGTTTTATTGTCTCTGCGGCAGGAGGTCTGATTCCCTGCCGCCGTGGAGTTTGTATTTTATATCTGTGCATTCCCTCCACTTTTGCTTCCATGTATGTTGCACTTACTTGTGCCGCTCAAGCCCTCTGAGTAAAAAGGTTAGGCGCGCCCCTGCTCATGGCTTAACGGATAACAACTGGTGGATTTCCCAAACTATAGGTTATCAGCCGTAGGCTCCCCGGAGCTTGCGGCACCACTGACCTGGAGTTTCAACTCAGTGCATGGGTGACAGCCCCGAGCTGGTCCCCACCGAGGTAGCAACTGATCTCGGTACAGACGGATTTACAGACGCAGAATCCGCGGAGATGGACCTCTCAGGCACTTTGGCTATGCCACCGTCTACGGATGGCCGTGGCCTAGTGCTGGAAGAGAATGCAGCAGCAGCTAATGTGTTTGCGCCAAACGCACCTTCTCCTTTCGTAGGACTAGGAGCTCCGCAGATCCACATGTACCGACAACAGTTTCAGCAGAACATCACGATAGGTGAAACACCTGAACAAACAAGACTTCTCCTCACTGAGTTAGAGAACGAAGCAGAGTCCAGGCACCAGAGGTTCCGCCTAGCTGCTGAAGAAGCCCATGATCAACAAATCGCAGATGTTGAAGAAAGGGCTAACAGGCAGCACGAGGAAGTCGTTGCTAGACTTGAGTCTGAAATTGCTAGCCAAAGGTATAGCTTTGTCGCGAGGACCCAAGGTCTCTTTTCAGAACTCCAGCAACAAAACCAGATAATCAATTTTCAGTCAGAACATTTTTCCGATGTTGGTTCGCAAATCACACGTCTCAGGACAACTCTGGTTGAAGAGGCTGAACAAAACAAGAGGGAAAGCATTAACGAGATTGGGGAATGGTTTGGGAGAGAGCATGATGAGGCAATGAAAAGGTACCGCAGTATAGCCCTGGAAACTGAAGAGCAAATGAGGATTCAAAACATGACCCTCCAAGATGAATTATCATCAATGGAGCGTGCGCTCCAGCTCGAACAGGACAGGAATTTAGGTATCAATCCCTCGCAGCAAGCTCAGTTTCCCAGCGCCACTGCCCCAGTTGCTCCAGCGCCAAGCGCCGGGCTTAGTGCTCCGTGTGCCCCTCAGTTTTCAGATCCGAGTGTGATTCCGATGAACATCAGGGCATTGTTTCCAAACTTCAGTTTTGGCGGTGTGGCAACTACTGCCACTCCAACAGGACCACAGGGTCCGGTTTCTGCCCCAGGGACCCCAACAGCATCAGCTAACGTCCCAAATCTAGGATTCTCTAGTGGTGGTTTGAACGCCGGAGCCCCTGGTCTTGCGGCCCCAACAGGCACGCCGGGAGGTCCGGCAGCCACAGGAGCCGATTTAATCGCACAGACGCAGCAAGCGCTGCTTGAAGCCGCCAAGCTTCTTAAAGGAGACAAAAGCGGTGAAGATGACAAACCAAAGGTTAAAGAAGCTGAAACCATCCGCCTGCCGGATTTCCCTAACCCCGAAACCTACCGTGCATGGAAAACCGCAACACGGGAAGCAGTTAGGGCAGCTTCAGATAGGCCAGATGAAGCCTTCTCTTGGATTCTAGAGGTGTATTCTAAGAGTGCTGATCATGACAAGCTTCGTGAGCCCGGTAAGTTTCTCACGCTGGATACCAAAATCCTAGCCGCTCTCACTAAGGTCGCCAAAGGTGAGTTATCTCGACAGGTACTCACTTTCAAGGAAACCGAGGCGGTTCAAGGACGTGCCGTACGAGGACGCCAGGTCTTGCTCATGTTTGATCAGTACTTCAAAACAAATGAAGAGGTAGGATCGCTCTATTCGGTAGAAGACCTTTTGAAGGTTACGCTGCATAGTGACGATCTAACCACATTTCTGCACAATTGGGAATCAGTCATTGCTGGCATGAGTCATGTCCCAGAAGAAATGGTTCTGCGTGATATCCTTCTTCGGCAAATCCGAAAGTCCTCAAGAATGAAGTATGATTTGGAAATCTACGACAGGGCGAAAGAGGGTTCTGCCTCACACTCCTATGCGTTCTTGTTGAAGTCAATCCGGGATTTGTTGACCCGTGAAAGGATGCGCAAGAACAGGGATAGAATCGCCAAGTCTCATGGGGACAAGTTTGGTGCTCCTGTTGTTGAAGGCGGAAGGCCGACACGCCCTCCGTCGAGGAGCGGCCGCGGAAGGGATCGCTCTGCCGGTAGCCAGTCCAATTCAAAATCAAGGTCTCGCTCCAGGACCCCATCCAGATCTAGATCACCTAGCCGATCGCAAAGCCCAAAGCCAGTTTGCTACGACTTTCAAAAGGGTAAGTGCACCAGGGGTGACAAGTGCAAGTTTTCGCACAAACCCCGTTCGCAATCCCCTGTTCGCACTGCCCCGAAGAAGAAACAGGTCTGCACGTTTTGGAAGAAGGGAAAGTGCACTAGGGGAGATAAGTGTCGTTTCTTGCATAGGGAACCGAGCCCTGCTCCCCCAGGTGGTGAAAACGCAGCCCCGGCCCCTAAGGGCCCAGACAAACCAAGGTCCCCGTCACCCGCGCCAACGCGCAGGAAACCAAGCCGTGGACGCTCTAAGGAAAAGGATAGGAAGGCCGCATGCTGCATCTCGCTTGCGGCTGCAGCCTCAGCTGGTCCTGATGAGAGTGAACCACAAGATGGGGACGAAGACTACTGGGAAGTAGACTTCAAAAGGGGTGAAGCTGTTAGGCACCATCTGAAGTACAGAAGTACTATGTACAAGCCCGAAGTGTCATGTCCTGTTGCTCTTGAAAGGTTGAAGGGTAAGGCCAAAGTGATCAAGACGCTTCCCGTTTCTCCATACACTGCAAAGGAGAACTGGGACTGGAAAGAGGGAAGAGGGGAAACCGGCGATAAGATGCCGTGGACCGGCAAGACTGTTTTCAAGATCAAAGAACAAAACAAGAAGGTCAGGTTTTGCGACAAACCCAAAGTCAGGGAAATCCCTTTTGAGGGAAAGGGGTACAAACATTCCTACAAAGTTCGCAGGTACAATACTTGCTATGCTGATGCGGAAAACTGCCCTAAGCCTGACGCTAACGACCTTCAGGTTGCAATTAGGAACGCAAGGGAACTCAAGATGCTTCTTGCCCGGCATGAGGGGGGAGAGAAGACCGATTGCCACTTAGAGTGTGATGAGCCTGATTCTCTCATGTGTGGGATGTGCAAGCACGTCGTTGAGAGCTCAGAGATCGCTTGTCCAGGGATCGCCACACCCTTAGAATTCCTTGCTGACACAGGAAGCGAGGAGGACCTTATCAGCGAAGCTGATCGTGCTATGTACTTCGGCGAAGAGCCAGTAGGCAATGCAACACGACAAGTGAATCTCATCACTGCTAATGGTAACGTCAAAGGTGACAAGTCGGTTAGGATCGACTTCCCGGAGTTTGGCAAAGAGCTAGAGTTCTATGTTCTCAACAGCACCCCTCCTGTTTGCTCCGTAGGCAGAAGGTGCATGGAGGACGGTTATGAGTTCCACTGGTACCCCAAAAGGCCGCCTTACTTTGTTGCGCCCAATGGTCAAAGACTAAGGTGTAGAATGAGAGGTATGGTCCCAGTGCTAGGGGGAGGAGCAATGGCCGCTCCAAGCACTAAGGAGGAAGCCTCAGGTTCTCTCGGACGACCAATTTTGTCCGAGGGTTTTCAGAAAACTGCCGCCCAATAGGGCCGGCCGAGGCTTTCGCAGGAGCAGCAGAGGAACGAGATCCAGTGGTCGAGCACCCCGATCCTGAGATCTCCGCAGCCATCAATGAGGTGCCGCCGATAGATATCCCCAAAGAGAAGCTCAAAAGACCAGGTTGGGTTTCGCACCCAAATGCTAAGTACTTGATTGTCGGACACAAACCAAAGACGTTTCGTACTGCTACACCAAGGTTTCCAAGATGCGAAGTCAGATCTACTTGGTTGTTCAGGGAAGGTTCTTGGGTCAAGGTTGAGGATAAAGTGAACGTCAGGGAGCTTGACAACAAAGTTGCCCGACTGGAGGGTAATCCAATCCTGAGCCTCACTATCTTCGAAGACCCCGATGTTGAACCTGACAGTGACAACGAAGGAAACGCCCGCAGTCTTGCAGAGGCCGATCTGAAAGCTGAAGCCAAATCTGTTGAGCACTTGTTCTCGCACAGGCCCAAGAATCCGTTCTGCGAGGTATGTCAGCGCGCAAAGATGTTGGCTCCCCAAGCCCGCAAAAAGGGGGGCTCAAGTACCATTGTGTCAAAGGCCTTTGGGGATCACATCACTGTTGACCATATCATCACTCGTGACCTTCGTGACCATGGGTTCCAGGACGAAAGGGTCGCACTTGTTGTTAAGGACGTGTTCACCAAATTTCGTTACGTCTACCCCTCTCCGACTAAGTCAAGCGATCAGTGTTTTGAAGACCTTCTTCACTTCCTAGGTCAAGAAGATGCAGTTGGCGTTTTCTACTCAGACAACGCACCTGAACTTCATGCCGCTATCAAAAGCCTAGGTGTCCGACATGTTACATCCCGCGAATATGTGGACACCAACAAGTCGGTAATCGAAAGAGAAATTCGGACGATTTTGGAGGGTACCCGCTCCAACCTTGTTCAGGCGGGTCTCCCCGACAAGCTTTGGCCGTTGGCCGCCCAACACCGCGCGATGGCACTTAATGCAACTAAGAGGCTTGACAACGGGATTGTTCCCTGGGAGGCCAGGTATGGGGAACCGTTTTCAGGGATCATGATTCCTTTTGGTGCACGTGTGTTGTACTGGAACAACCCCAAACAGAACATTCCTGCGAGCTCTAAGTTTGCGCCGACTGGTGTTGAGGGAATATTTCTTGGTTACCACGTTCAGCCTGGCTTCGTTTGGAAGGAGGAATACCTCGTCACCCCCGTCAAGGGTTGTGACTTTGCGTTCGAGATAGGAAACTTTCCTATTCTGAGGTCGAAGCGAATGGAGTTGTTGCCTGGGGATTTCACATTCCCAATGAGATCCGAACAGCTTGCACTGCAGGAGAGCCTCCGTAAGCCGACCCTCTCAGATCAGGACTGCTCGTGGGGAGGCACAGATGGTGCCGGACCACGCGCCCCGCCTGGGGATTCGCCGGACGAGCCTTTGCCTCCGCCCGGTGTGCCTGATTTGGACGGCTCCGATTTGAAGGATCGTTTGTCCGAGTACTTGGACCAAGTGGCTAAGGAAAACGAGGACTATGTTCCCGAAGATGTCGGAGCTGTGGAGGACTGGCTGGGGAGGGATGCTCCTGGATCTTCTAAGGAAGCAACATCCGTGCCTAAGGCCTCATCTACTCTACCAAGACATGACCCCAAAACCATGCCTGACGGGAAGAAAGTCCCCAAAGGGTATAACTGGGACGGGGTGAGGTTGGTTAGAGATAAGAAAGGTTCCAAAAGGCCACCTGATACTCCTTCGGAATTTTGGCACATGTATTCCAAGGCACAACGGGAGGCTGACATTGAAAGATTCGAACGCAAGAAGGCTCGTGAAGCCGAGGAAGATGCTCGCAAGGCCCTTAGAGACTCCCCGGCCATGCCTGTCATCGCCGAGCCTGACCCCGAGCCCCATAGGGATCGCATGGCGTCCTTGTATTGGGCCAAACTTGGTCAGGTTGCGAGTGAGATGTTTGCTGCTGTTGCCAGGGTTGTCGGGCCTAAAGAAATCGAAAGTACTCCCGCTGCGAAAGAAGCCATGGACCGAGAATGGAAGAAACTTGCCGATAAGTCTTGCTGGCTCGAAAAGAAGGTTCGAGAATACCGGGATGTTGCCGCGGAAGCCAAACACAAGAATGTCAAGGCCCATTTCGGGAAAATCTTTGAGATTTGTTCGGTCAAGGGGGATGAACTCCCGGACGGGCACCCCCAGAAGAAATGGAAGGGTCGTAGTGTTTTCCAGGGCAACAACGTCCAGGACGAAAATCACGATCACGCCATTTTCGCCGAACTAGGATCAAGCCCCGCTAGTATGGAGGCCGGGAAAATCATCGATGTGTTTGGTAGCCAACCCGGGTACGTGAAACAGCAGGCTGATGGCATCGCTGCATACACACAAGCCCTTTTTAAAGGCATCGAAACGTGGGTCCGTCTCCCTCGAAACAGATGGCCTAAAGAATGGTCTGGGTATGAAGATCCTGTTTGCCCACTCAGGCTCGCTTTGTACGGCCACCCTGACTCAGGTGGTATCTGGGAAAGGTACTGTACCGAACAGTTAGAGAGTGTTGGTTTTACTGCAGTTCTACCCGACATTTGGCATTCTGTATTCTACCATGCTGAACTAGATTTGTTGCTTGTTGTGTACGTTGATGACTTCAAGATGGCCGGCCCCCAAGACAAAATCAACAAAGGTTGGGAGTTGATCGCTAAGGTGATTGACATGGAACCAGCCGAGGTCTTGGGACGGTACTTCGGGTGTCATCACGTTGAGCAAAATCAGGTCCAGCTTTCACGGGAGGACCACCCATTTGCTTACGTCTTCGACAAGAAGCACGCTAGCCCAGCTGCCGACTACCAAGTCCGGCCGAACCGCAAAGAGGACTTCTGGGAGGTCGACGCTGAGTTAGCTGCAGTCGTTAGGCATCACATCTATCCTCGTAGGAAACTTTATGTGCCTACGCAGGACGACGTGTCGAAATTTCCCCACATAAGCTGTCAACGAATCACGGTGTTTGATGATGGTAGGGACCCTATCCATGATGACTTGAATCAGGGGGGCCCCGCGGACCAATCAGGTTGGTGGACTGGGAGAACATATTTCCCTATCACAGAGGTCAGTGACGAGGACTTTTCTCATGCTCTCGCAGCTAAGCACAATAAACCCAAGCGGTCCAAAGCCGAAGCTAAACGAGAAGCACGACAGAGTAAGTTCAAGAGCACTGAATCTATCAGTCAGGGAAAGACCCCTTCCATGACTGTGCCCGTGAACGTTGTGTACTACGACATGCGGGATTTCTTGGTGTCCTGTGTTGATAGGTACTGTGAGTTGGCCAAGGTCGACAAGAAATCCCTGAAGCACGTAGCGACTCCTTTTCATGAGAACCGGGTAGCAAAAGTTCTGGAGAACAATGAACCTAGTGGTAAGCTGCAACCTATTGCTAGCCGTGTACTCATGAAGGTTTTGTTCGCTGCGAGAATGGCCAGGTGGGACTTGTTACGCGCCACTCAGGCACTGGCATCCAGAGTCACCAAGTGGTCTCGCGACTGTGACGTTGCTTTGCACAGGTTGATCAGTTACATAAACTCTTCTCTTGAAGTTCGGATGAGGGGATTCATAGGGGATCGCATTCAGGATTGTAAGTTGTGGATGTTCTGCGATGCTGACCACGCTGGTAGCCACGACAGTAAATCCACTTCAGGTTGTGCCCTTTACTTGGTAGGCCCCAATACTTACTTTCCCCTAAATGCTTTTTCCAAGAAACAGACCAGCATCACCACTTCAAGTACGGAGAGTGAGGTTGTGGCTGCCAACCAAGGTATTCGTGCCCAGGGTCTGCCCAGCCTCAGTCTTTGGATTTTCCTGTGGCGTGAGGTTGCGAGTAGGACCGCCAGCTACCAAGCTAGGCCGAAAACCAAATCTAATCAAAGGGAAAACGACATCATTGCACGAATTGATCCTGAACTTGATGAGATCCGTTATGGTGAGTGTAGGGCGGATGGACGAAGCGTTTCCGATTTAAACGGCCTCAAGGTCCACCTTAGCCCCAAGTTTGCTGTTCAACTCCTTGAGGACAACCAAGCTACCATCACCATTCTCCTCAAAGGTGACGCGAAAAACTACGTCACACCGATCGGACTCAACGCATTTCGTTCGCTTGGATCAAACAACAGTTCGAGCGTAACTTCTTCGAAATGATTAATGTTGACACCAAAGAGCAAGTAGCTGATATCTTTACCAAACCTTTCGCTGACCGAGGTAAATGGGAACATGCTCTTAGGCTCATCGCGCACGTCGATGCTCCTCTTCAGGGGCGACAGCAGTCTAAGGCACACGAGTCCGATGCTCATCTCATCAACAAGCCTGTCGTTCATGCTCACCCTGTGGTGAAGCCGTCGGGCGATCCTTGCGCAGTCGCAGCTGAGCTTACCAAGGACCGTGACTTCAGTACTAAGGCTTTATTGCGTGTAGCCCAGATCATGTACCCCAACAAAACCAAGCGAAAGATGATTAAGCTAGACAACCGCAGCTACTACCATATCTTTGGGCAGCGGTCTTACGGAGGAATGCAAGGGGTGACTAAGGCAACACGTCGGTGGCCTCAGATTGCCCGCTTCCTAAATGGAGTTGTACAAGCCCATGCTCCTAAGGACTTCACATGGAACTCGGTGTTGCTTAATAGCTGTACTGGTGCCTCTGTGCACAAGGACCATGGGAATGCTAAGGATAGCATGAGCTTTGCCCTCAGTGTCGGGGATTTCAAAGATGGTGAACTGTGGTTTGCGGACCCCCTTGTTTCATCGGAAGATGCTATTGTTCGGGTCGGCCCCAATGGTAAGCGCCTTAAGGGTCGTGCTGTGTCCACCCTGAACAAAGCCATCATCTTTGATCCGCGAAATTTACACTGTGTGTTACCTTTCACTGGAACACGTTTCTCCATTGTTGCGTACACCTCCCGATCACAAGACGCACTGCAAGATCAAGAGCTCAATTCTTTGAAGTCGCTTGGATTCAGGCTGCCCCCACGTGCGGCCAGCGCTGCTTCTGCCCGAGAATACTCGAGGCCGTTGGGGTTCAAACGAATCATAGTCGAGTTTTGTTGCTCCCCCAACAGCAAACTAGGGCAGGATCGTAGCGCACGTCAAGGATGTTATGTGTTGCGAGTCACCAGTGAGGATGACGTCTTGAAAGACTCTACATTGACTTCAGTTGTTCAGAAAATTAGTACCCTCTGCGACGAGGGGGGAGCGTCTAAGCCAATTTTAGTTTATGCGTCGCTTCCGTGTACTGGTGGTTGTCCGTGGAATCGCATGACGCCTGACAGCCCAAAGTGGGAACAGCATCAGGAACTGTTTCGCAAACTCCTCAAGCAGTTCCGAAAATTCATAAGAAAGCTCAAAGAGTACAAACCACAGGTTGCCTTCGAACTCCCTAAGGATTGCGACTATTGGAAGTGGGACCATGTTCAGCATATGGTTAATGACCTTGGACTTGAGTTCTACCGTTGCGATGGTTGCATGTTGGGGATTACGAATCACCAAGGATTACCACTAAGGAAAGCTTGGACCATTGCGTCGTCGATTCCATTGCAGCGGCTGGCAGCGCACAAGTGTGATCGCAGTCATGTTCATGGCGAGTCTAGAGGCCAGGACCTTAAGGACAGTGAGAACTATTCACATGCCATGACTGATTGCATCCACATTGATTGGAAAAGCTGTTGCGATAGGCGTTCTAATTATGCGGCATGTGCACAACAACAATTTTCGTGTAACCACAAACACGTCTGCACTCGCAAAACTGAACAAACTAACGCATTAGCTGCCTGCTGCATTCTCGCGGCAGATTTCTGCGCGCCGGACATGGAAGCCACCAACGCTGGAATCGTTGCACCGACGGAGGTCCTGCGCCAGTGGTGGGATCGGCGGTTATGGGAGACTTCATTGTCTTCCGAATACCGCACCATGGCGCCTTTCCAGGAGGATGAAGCCAGCGTGAACAACTTTTACAAGTATTTGCCGCGGCCACTTGCGTGCGAATATGCCCTCAGTGACGTCAGGGAGGCTGGTTTGGTGGCCAAAATTGGAAAGCTCACCGATCAAGGCTTGGCCATGCTCCAGCCCGAGTCTACTCGAGGCCGTTTGCGCTACCTTGTCATCGTCGCAGACTCTACAACTACGTTCCTCACTGAAGGAAATTGGAAGACAGATCTGCTGGCAGACATCAAGGCCAACCGCGGCAATGCGTTCCCACATCATCTTGGCGTTGAGTACATTCCTACATGGGGTGCGAATCTCACGCGGCTCGTAGAGCTCGCCGTGGGAAAACTCACCCAACTGGAGCGTGAAACTGGCGCCAGTGGTCAGGTGAGCATTGACCTCATGATGATCTGGAACGGGAACGAGTTCGTCGGCGACAGAGGTCTGTTTTTGGACCCAGGCTTCAAGAGCAAGACGGAGTGGCTTCGTGGTTACCCGCACATGGCAAAGGGGAGCTGGGAGTTCATTGGACCAAAGGTTCTCCGGGAGATAGGCAAGTTGGCGGATCTACAGTCAAGGGCGTCAGTGGGTACTGTGCTGCTCACGTCTGCGACCGACGCTGCCAACTACTACCTCCCGCGCGACTGGGGTACCATCATGGCGGATTTGCTCGACTACGCCGCCCAACTTGGGCTGGCCGTCAAGCATTTCAATACGCCTGCGAGCCAGATCCGCAAATTCGACCACTTTCACTTCCAGGAGGACAGCACCTATCGTTTGCAGCTGTTGAGGTGGTTGGGTTTTACCGCCAGGATTATGGTCCTTCGTCACCAATGCTCCTTCTTCAAGGAAGCCGACATCGACCTGGTCCTGCAGAACTACGGCCACGTCTCAAAGCCTAACGTCAAGTTCGCTGTGGACGTGCAGGTGGAGGAGAAGCTCCTGAACCACTTCCGTAGAGGAAGAGTAGAGCCCACACATCAGCCGCTTGTCGAGGCTGACCCGTGGGACGACATCTACTTCCAAGGACCCCAGGAGCAGTTCCCCGACACCGCGCCGAACCACTTTGTCCACCGGGACTTCAAGGACCACGTTCACCTGGGAGATGGGGAATATGTTACCCGCGAGGACTACGACGAGATGATCAAGAAGAGCGAGGAAAATGCCCCCCGTCCAGGGGAGGCCGTCGTTGTTCCGTCATCGTCGTCAACGGCGCGGGAGACTAAGGAGAAGCTTTTGGCCAGGGGGGAGGTCTACAGTCGTCAGCGGACCGACCCTGAGTCCAGTGCCCCCAAGCGGGCAAAGAAGGGCCCACACGAGGCTGCCTACGACGAGCCCATCAAGTCCGGCTACTACGCAACCGATAACGATTGGTGCCTCGTCGACATGCTGGGCCTCGACTGGGACACAATCCATTTATGCCCACCGGAAGGTGAGGCCGAGTGGATTGACATCCTTCAGGACGAGATGCCGAACTTCAAGTATATCCACATTCCCCAGCATCACAAGACTGCCTTGTCCGGTATTGTCCGCGGCAAGGTCGTCCCAGGTCTGCAGGGCGATGGATTGTGGTGCTCTACAAGGAAGATCCTCGAGGCCTGGAACAAGAAGACGAACAAGGATTATGGCCTCGGGATGCTCCTCACTGTCGTCAAGAACGACAACCGCAGCAGGTTCCAGCTGCGAATTGACCGCAACCACCCCCTCGCCGAGTACTACGGCCTAGGAGGCTACCCTACCCTTATTAGGGCGAACCAAGGCATCTCCAAAGATGCTATGAAAGGGGTGCCTGACTCGATCCTTGCGGAGGCCTGGTTCAGCATGATCCCAGAAGCAGAGATGGATGAGCATTCTGCCACCTGGGAAGGTCGGCCGGTTTTGCCCCTGGAGAAGATTCCACGCAGGCTCTACCACCGCACCTATAAGGATCGAGCCTTTGCCATCTTGGACTCCTGCTTTATCCCCGGGCACCACACCGCGAATGCCTTTGTGTATTTTGCCGACCGGGAGGTAGGGCCGGGAGAAAATGTCCCTGGCGGTCGTCAACACCATGGATGCCCTCAGGCAGGGCGCTGGACTGTTTTACTCACGGTCCGAGGGCGTCCTCTGCAGAGAAGCGATCTCTGGATCGACGGTTCTCTACATCCGCGACACAAGGACCGATGAAATCTTGTGGTCTGCCGCGGATGGACCTGAGGGACAGGAGGAGGAAGAGAATGCCCCTCATGTAGAGGAGGCCGAATCTTCCGGAAGCATGGTCGTTGAAGCCGTGGGACCTCTCCAAGAAGTACAAGAGGAGCCTGATGTCGAGCATGAAGAAGCCCCATTGGTCAAGGAGGAGTTCGACGTTCCCATTCTTGAGGAGGTCGAGAGCATCGTTCCTGAACTTCCACCTCTACACGTTCGCTTCAACACCGACGCCGATGTCATCGAGGTGTCGCCTTCAGGAAGGAACCGTTTGACTGAAGGTCAGTTGCAAGTGGTCCCTGATGAAGGAGTGGCTACCCGCTCTACGGCACCGGCAACACAAGCGCCGCGTCCTGGATGGAACAGGGGAATCACGCAGATTCAGTGCGTCAATTGTGGCAAGCTTCGTCTCGAAGGTCAGCACAAGTGTTTCCACTGCGGCTACTACGTCACCCGTGGGGCCACCCAGAGTGCCTTCAGAATGTGGATGGCGCGTGAGCGCTCCCATGTCTTGGACGCCCTGGCAGAGCAGTTTGGAAAGGGCCTTTGGGAGATGGATGCCGCGAAGATTCGCCAGGCCGCTGGAGCGCATGATTTGAGGGGACAGCAGAGCGTAGATGGCCGAGCTATCATGTTGGCACGCCAAAATCTCAAAGGGCATCATGAAGCACGGCTACACGTCGATGGTGGACAAGTTCGACCAGGACGACACCTACGCGATCCACGCTATCAAGGGCGGCTGGACGAGAAGGCGGCTCACTATTCAGGACTGCGTGGCATGCGCTTATCTTCCCAATCAAGGTCGCTCCCGCGAACAACGTGAGTTGGGCTACGGCTCCAACAAGGCCTGGGAGAATAAAAAGGTCAATCATGAGGGCCTGGCTCGCATGGCGTTCTTCGACAAGAATGCCGACGATCTCGTCCTGGCCGGCCTCATCGACGACCCCAACCTCGAACCTATGGGCTACGCTTGGCTCGGCAACTTCATGGGCGTGAAGGAATTCGCCCGGATCATCCGCGTCACCCGTGCGGTTTCCCACATCCTCACCTTCACGGAGGGCATCATTGGCATCCCGGACTTCGATGAGGAAGAGCATCTGGCAGTCTTTTTGGCCGAGATCCTCTCTGAGAATTATGGCGGGGCAAAGGAGACGTGCCGAAAGATGAAGGAATCGGCAGAAGCGTCCCGGGCCGCTCAGGCGCGGGCGGATGCAAGAAAGACATCGCAAAATGCCCCCCGTTATGGGGAGGCCGATCGTGACACGAATCGTGGCTGGTCGTGGAGCGACAACTCTTGGTCGCAGGACGACTGGCATTCCTCAAGTTCCTGGCGTGACCGCCAGTGGCAGGATCAAGGATCCTGGTGGAGCTCGGGGAGTCGCAGTACGGAGCACTCCCGTGGACCTTGGCGCTACGACCATCGAGATCGCAGCTGGTGAGTCCTGAGTTCCGCTTTTCTGATGAAGTAGCTTAGCATCTTGACCACAACGCTCTGTTTTCCTTTCTTTTGAGGTCGATGCTGAGTGAACCACTGTATTGCACGAGCCACCTTTGTATCCCCGCCAGCATTTCAAATTTCTTAAGCTGGTGCGCGGTGATCTGTGGCGTTGAACCTGAATTAAAACTCGGGTGAGCGCACTTTGAACATACAGTAGAAGAGCAAAATGCAGCACGTAGTGCTTGCCGTGGATTCGTTGACTGCGTTTCAGCATTCTCACGCTTCAACGAGGGGGGTGTATTTTATATCTGTGCATTCCCTCCACTTTTGCTTCCATGTATGTTGCACTTACTTGTGCCGCTCAAGCCCTCTGAGTAAAAAGGTTAGGCGCGCCCCTGCTCATGGCTTAACGGATAACAACTGGTGGATTTCCCAAACTATAGAGTTTGCAAATTCTAAATCCCTAAGCCCTACATTCCTAAACCCCTAAACCCTAAGTTCCTACACCCTAAACCCAAAGCCCAAGTTTCTTGGTTCCACCCTATCCTATATCCCCCCTGGGAATTAGTTTTGATTTTTGATTATATAAACCCCAAGAGGATATTTAAAAATAGTATCTTTATTGAGGTTCCAAGGGAGTAAACCCTAAACCCTAAACCCTAAACCCTAAACACTATCAGGGCCTGGGATGTTGGGTTGCCTGCTCGAAGACGATGCAGGTCTGGCAGCTGCACGCTGCGAGAGCCCTGTGGCCTGTGTTGTCCCCTTATCAAAGTACTACTACTCTTCTTGCAGTCATATACTAACATGAAGAATCATAAGAACAATATGTTTATAAAATCATAATATATGGGCAATGCTACATTAATATCGTACCATAGTAATCACGACAGTATTGTAATAGTATAGCAATAGAATCCAGGACAAAGGCTAGGGTTTAGAGGAGCCACCAGGGCACCTGCTTCTCAGTCTCGGCGATGCCATCGACCGCAGGGCCCATGCTGCATGTTCGGATGGCCTCGGGCCAAGCGGTGCTGTCCATGACTCGGGAGGACTTCCGCGTGATCATGGACGGGGTAGACCTGCCCATTCGTGCTCCCTAGTGGCTGAGTGAGTACACTTTACACGTTTTTGGGATACTAAAATTCCCCTATAGAGTACACTTTACACTGTTTGGGATACTAGATAATCCCCTATAGAACTGAAAGTGTACACCTTCTTTGGGGGGCTTCTGAACTCAGCAACTCATAGGCTCTGAAGCGGCACCTTCACGGCGTTTGTGGGCAGCCCCGGTTCAAGCAGCGGCTCCTGCTGGACGGCACCCTGCTCTCCGATGATAGCAAGCTGGAGGTGCCTTTGGAGCTGCAGCTTGTGCTGCTGCCCTACTCCCTGAACTCGGAGATTCTAGGGTGCCCAGTAGTACCCTTGTTCCCCTTTTTTGGGGGGTTTAGGCTCCCTTGATAAAGCCCTTTAGGCAAAAAGGGCACCCTTTGTCATCATGGGTTACTGGGCAACCTAGGATTGAAGAGGCTGAGCTTATGGCCGCGGCCGAGAGCGGCAATGCGGCCATGGTGGAGCAGTTGCTGCTGAAACCGCAAGATCCCGACCTTGGCCGCCTGATGGGCCGTAGAGGCGAACTCTTTGAAGACTGCTCACCACCACTGTGCCAGGCATGTTGGCATGGCCACTGTGAGGTAGCGCGTCTGTTGCTGGAGGCGGGTGCCAACATAGAGGCCTCCGGTGACAACGGCATGCCCCCTTTGGGCTCCGCATGCAGGAGAGGGCATTTAGCCGTGGCGCGCTTACTCTTGAACGCCCGGGCAGATGTCGACCATCCCGACGAATGTGGCGCAACTCCCCTGTCCTGGGCTTGTGACCAGGGTCATGTGGAGATTGCCCACGTGTTGCTGTTGGCAGAGGCTGATATGCACAAGGCAGACGATCTTGGAATCATTCCGCTGGCCTTTGCAGCTGAGCAGGGCCATGTGGACATCGCCAACTTGCTGCTTGAAGCCCGTGCGGACGTGGACCAAGCGGACCACAGGGGCAGCTCGGGGTCGGAATAAGGGCTGGCCCCTTAGAATTATACTATAAGAGCCCCCCACAACACCCTAATTTTTCTTAAGACCCCTATGTTTTTCTTTTAGGGCGGCCTCGTGATGTCCCCCACCAAAGCCCCAAAACCCAGCGCCTCTTCACGGCTTAGTTCCTGAGGCCGCCTGATGAGGCCCAGAAAGCCTTAAGCCCGGAACCCTGAGCCCCGAAAGAACCCTTAACTCTCAACCCCTAAACCCTAAACCCCAAACCCTAAACCCTAAACCCTAAAACCTAAACCCCAAATCCTAAACCCTAAACCCTAAACCCTAAACCCTAAATCCTAAACCCCACACCCTAAACCCTAAACCCTAAACCCTGAACCCTGAACCCTGAACCCTAACCCTAAGGCAGAACACCCCTGATCTGGGCGTGCCAGCGGGGCCACACCGGGATCGCGCGAGTTCTCTTGCAAGCTGGCGCGGACTTCAGCCAGGCCGACGGCAGCGGGCGCACCCCTTTGAGCCTCGGAGATCATCCTTTTGACGCTAAAAAGGGTTCAGGGCCTTGGGGTTCAGGGTTTAGGGTTTAGGGTTTGTGGTTTAGGGTTTAGGGTTTAGGGTTTAGGGTTTAGGGTTCAGGGTTCAGGGCCTGGGGTTTGGGGTTTGGGGTTTGGGGTTTGGTGACTCCGGACCTACAGGGCTCATTGCACTATGGATCAAGCTCCGGATGCTCGTGCGGCTACGTGAGTATAGTGAGTAAAAAGAGCGCGGCACCAGCGCGGCACGGAAGGATCATGCTAAGGCTTACCAAGTGTTCAGCAGCAGCAAGGCATACTGGTCGGCTCTGAATGATGGAATATTTATTTAGTATTATATTTATTAACTATTTTAATTTGGATTCTTTTTTTGCCGGGCGGGGGGGGGGGGGGGGGTTGGCGCGTTGACGAGCTGCATAAAGAATGAAGAACGGATTCTGGAAAAAAAGGGACATCTCACAAATAGCGCGCCCCTTATAGTTACACCTGAAGCACCATAACCCTCAAATATTGCAACGCCCTATAAAGGGTACCCTTTGTTTGGAACCCCCCCCCCGTTATTTTCAAAAATGTTAAAATTAAGAAAAAACCTTAAAGCCGTATTGCAGACACACCAAGGAGCTGGGCGTACTTTCGAGGCCACATCGAGCTGGTTCTGCTGCTGCGCATGGCGCGGGAAGGAAGAGCAGTGCAAGAATGAGAAGGTGGACGCCGGCCGACAGGGGCCTAATCCGGGCCCCTTAGCAAAGTAACTTACGTGAAGTTCCTAAATATTTCGGCAGCCATATTATGACTGACTCGCTTTACGCCTTTCTTTGGTGCAGTTTGGGGGGGGGAGTCGCAACAAAAGCCTTCAGGCCGAGACCTGCCAAACCCTAAGCCACTCCCCCCCTACCTGCCCACCGACGATCCCACTTGGAGGTTCAGGGTACTTGTAGCCCCAAATTAGAACTGCACCTATAAGCTCCCTAAGTCCTCGAAGTAGGTCATAAGTAGGCTTATAAAAAAAAAATATATATATATATATACACATAAATACACGAAGAAAATAAATGAAATATAGATATATGTAATTGGGCTTATAAGTACCCATGAACCTCCAAGCACAGCTCCCAGAGAAAATCTCTTGGAAGCAGCGGCTCCGATGTAATGTGCAAAAAGACGACGAGGTCGCCCCTAGCTTTAAGGGGGTCTGGGCTTTGGGCTTTGGGGGTTTGGGGGTTTGGGCTTTGGGCTTTGGGCTTTGGGCTTTAGGGTTCGGGGTTTGGGGGTTTGGGCTTTGGGCTTTGGGGGTTTGGGGTTTGGGGTTTTGGGTTTACCCTAAACACTTGCAAAGCCCTAAAGCCCTAAACCCTACGCCTCCAGGTAATCTCTTCAACCCTGGAACCCCTAAACCCTAAACCCCAAACCCTCAACCCTTCCCGCGTCTGAGGCAAACACCTGGCCATGTGCACGTCCGAAGCCCAGGTGGAGAGCAGAGGCTTACAGGCCGTCAAGCCCCCCAGACCTTAAGCCCTAACCCCTAAACTCTAAACCCTAACCCCGAAGCCCTAACCCCTAAACCCTGCACCCTGAACCCTCCACCCTAAACCCTAAACCCTAAACCCTAAACCCTAAACCCTAAACCCTAAACCCTAAACCCTAAACCCTAAACCCTAAACCCTAAACCCTAAACCCTAAACCCTAAACCCTAAACCCTAACACTGAAGCCCCGGTATCTTAGGCCCTACAAGCCTGTTCAAGCCTTCTAGGCGGGGAACCTTAAGGCCTGAACCCCAAGTCCTATGCCCCAAGCCCTAAACCCCAAACCCTAAACCCTAGCCCTAAACCCTAGCCCTAAACCCTAAACCCTAGCCCTAAACCCTAAACCCTAGCCCTAAACCCTAGCGCTGAAGCCCCGAAACTTTACAGGAACCCAGAAGTTAAGGCCCTAAGCCCTCAGCATGAAACCTCAACCTCAAGACACCTAGTACCCTCATTCCCTACTAAGCAACCCAAACCCTAAACCCTGAACCCGAAACCCGCAACTATAAACCCTAAACCCTAAACCCTGAACCCTAAACACAATAAACCCTATAAACCCCAAACCCTGAACCCTAAACACAATAAACCCTATGAACCCCAAACCCTGAACCCTAAACACAATAAAGCCCTCACTAAACCCTATGAACCCCAAACCCTGAACCTAACGACCCCGATCAATCCTTTGTGGTGCTTTGCTGTAACTTTACATCTTTAGCCTTTTTGGGTGTATTGGGTTTCTTAATAAGGTGGCTAAAAGTGTAATTTTTTGCTACCCTCCTAAGTGCAGCCAACCCTATAACCCTATAGACCCTATAAACCCTATAAACCCTATAAACCCTGTAAACCCTATAAACCCTATAAACCCTATAAACCCTATAAACCCTATAAACCCTATCAACCCTATAAACCCTATCAACCCTATAAACCCTATAAACCCTATAAACCCTATAATATCAATCCTGGGGGTTGAGGTTCTGCGGCTTGCAGGACGACCTTGCGGAGTGCCCCATCTGCTTTGCTCCCAGAAAGGGGGGTGTCTACTCGGGTGGCTGTCAAAACCCCTATTTCTAAACCCTAAACCCGAAACCCTAAACCCGAAACCCGAAACCCTAAACCCTAAACCCTAATTTTGACAACCGCCCACTTGAAGCCCTGGGGTTTACGGCTCGTAGGGTTAGTAGGGTTTATGGGGTTCAGAGGGTTGAAAGGTTGTATAGGGTTTATAGGATTTAGAGGGTTTAGAGGGTGTATAAGGTTTGCAGGCTTTATAGGGTTTATAGGCTTTACATGGTTTGCAGGGTTTACAGGGTTTGCAGGGTTTATAAGGTTTATGGGGTTTACGGGTTTACAGGGCTTATAGGGTTTGTAGGGTTTGTAGGTTTTATAGCGTCTGTAGGGTGTAGGGCTTCGGATAGGAAGTTGCAAGCATCTCTTGACAAGGTTTTCGGGCGGGAGGAGGGGGGGATTTAGGGTGTTCTTACACCTCCAAAATCGCCACTCCCCCAATCGGTCTGCTGTCTGCACCAATGTCTGGGGGGGATTAGGTGAATGGGGTTAAGGACGAGGAGACCCTAAACTCTAAACCCTAAACCCTATACCTTGACCCCCAAACCCTAAACCCTAAACCTAAAACCTTAAACCCAAACAAGACCTGCAATCTCTGCAAACCCATCAGCTGGTGAGGCCGCACGCACATCGCCCAGAAGATGCAGATTTTCACCCCCTAGCGCCAGAAAAGGGCGGCGCCTTTTACCTGGGCTGTGGGGGATCATAAGGATCTCTCTCTCTGTCTATCTCGTTCTCTCTCTCTCTCTCTCTCTCTCTGTCTCTCTCTCTCTCTCTCTCTCTCTCTCTCTCTGTCTATCTGTATATACATACATAGGATCCCGAGTGATCCCGGTGGCACCCCATTGTCTCTTAGTTACTTAGCTCCATGCAAAGCACTCTGTGTTGCTAGCTTCTGTGCGAATCCCAAAGGTTCGCTCTAAGCTCTCAGGAAAGTGGACAGTTCAGAGGGTCCCGAGGCAAGGGCCTTTAAACCCTAATCCCCGAGCCCTTCGCGTTGTTCGAACCCAGCTTATGTTCTCCCATCTACGTTTGGCAGATGTGATACGTTCATGTGGAGCTTGAGATTTCTGACAGGCCTTAATAGGGAGTATAATAGGGGATACTATAATCCCTAGTAAGGACAGGGGAGCGTTCCAAGAATAGAGCAAGGTTACTTTGCTTTTCGCTAGGACCATTATACTTGGAGGTTCATGTTACTTACTAACCAATCATATCTGTACTTATACCTGCACTTATATCCAGAATAGGGCACTTAAGGGGATTCTAAGTGGGTTATAAGTACAGTTATCATTGGTTAACAAGTACCATGAACCTCCAAGTAGGGTTCAGTGTTTAGGCTCCAAGGTTTAGAAAGCCTGCGAAGCGAAAACCTCACCCCGCAGCCGCTTCAACACCCACGCAATCAGCACAAGATGCCCTAAGCGACGACTTTTCAACGCCCTTTGACCCCGTAAAGTGCGGATGTTAGGGTTTGGGGTTCAGGGTTTGGGGTTAGTTAAGGGTTTAGGGTTTAAAGTTGAGGTTTAGGGAACAACGCTGATGTTTATGTTTGCAGCTCTTTCCCTCCCAAACCTGTATTGCACTTGATAGCGTTTTGGTTCACCTTGGGTTCCCCCCCCCCTATTGTCCAACTGCACCAATCTCTTCCTGAAGGTCGAGGTCTTAAAATCTTAAAATCTTCAGCCGGCGCTCGGCTTGCCTTAGGGTTTTACAGGGCGTTTAGGGCTCACCGTTTGAGGCTTATAGGCCTTCTTGGGAAGTTTTAGAGACTTGCAAGGCCATCTGTTCCAGCAAAGAAGCTGCCCCAGTTGCACACCATGCCCCGCGCGCGGCGCGCGCGGCGGGCGGTCCCTGCTGCTGCGGCCGCGGCTGCTGCGGCTGCTGCCGCGGCGGTCGGGCACACTGCTTTGGGGTTTGGGGGTGGTTGGGGTCTTTGAGTTTTTCAAATCCAATAAGCCCTAAGCCCTGAACCCTTAATCCCAAAATCCGAGGTTCAGTAGGTTCAGTCAAGGTGTTAGTGTTCAAGTGGGTGGTTGTCAAAAATGGTCCCTTTTTGGATCCCGATTATACTACGGCACCTAATATTTAGGGTACCCCAAAAGGGATTCACCCAAGTGTTTGTGGGTTGGTTTGACGAAGGTGGGTGGCGAGTTCGCTGACGCCTGAAAGTTCTGGGAAAACCCTAAACCCTACACCCTAAAGATTCGGGTTGGGGTTCAGTGTCTAGGGCGTTTAGGGTTTGTGCCCAACTTAGGTTCGGCACCCATGACTCTGGGGTTCGGCAGAATTCCCCAACCATATGGAGCCTAGCTGAACCCGTAAGCCTTAGTTAAACCACACAAATGCACACTGTGACTTGAAATTAACCCGACAAAATACCCTATAGTTCAGTAGATCAAGGAGCAACCTGATTACAAGCCCAAGTCAAAATCCTGACCTAACCAGGCTCCTCTACAGGCGTAAGCCCTAGAGCCCGGGACCTTAGAATCTTGGAATTTGGGCTTCGGGCTTGTAAAACCTCAGGGCTGGACCACGAGAAGCCTAGAACATCCTGGAAGCCAAGTAGGGTTTTGGGTTTAGGGTTCAGGGTTCAGGGTTTAGGGTTTAGGGTTTAGGGTTCCTAAATCCTAAGTCCTAAACCCCTCAACCAAAGAGAGCCTTGGAATTCAGCCCGACAGACCACAGACCCCCAAATCGTCCCCTTGAGGGCCATGTCCTCTTCGCGGTCGTCGGCACCGAGCTGCCGCCTGCGCCGGACACCGGCAACCCTCAACCCTTATCCCTAAACCTCAACCCTCAACCCTAAACACTAAACCCTAAACCCTAAACCCTTTGGGCCTTCGGTCTGAGGCTTTTGGGGCTTTGGAATCCGGGCTTAGGGGCCCTACAAGCACAAAACGCAAATGTTCAAGGTTCGGGGCCCATCGGGCCTAAGAACTCTCGAACTTTGTGGGGGTGGTTTGCGATCCCCTAGTGGCCCGGATCTGCTGACCGCCGCCTCCTTACCCTCAAGACGTCCACCCTTGCGTCCACCCTTGCGCACGTCACGCAATGCTGCGCGTCTACGCGACTTCGGGCGAGGTCGTTGCGACCACCTCTGCGGAGGAGCTGCGGGAGCTGGATTGGGATCGTCCAGTTCGAGCTTTGAAGCGTCACCTCCAGGGCTTCTGTGGAGCGCCACGGTTCAAACAGCGGCTTCTGAAAAACACCATCACCTTGGCCGACGATGACGAGCTGGACGGACCGGCAGAGTTGCAGCTCATTCTCCTGCCGCACTGCCAGACTTCCCCAACACAGGAACCTTGGAGACCAGATGAACCCTAAGATTGGGGTCACATATACCCTATACTTACAATAATTCCTATGAAGGTACCATGGGTCATATACCCTATACTTACCATAATTCCTATCAAGGTACTAGGAACCATAAACCCATCTAAACCCTTTTAGGGGTTCATCTGGTCCCCATGAGGAAGCCGAGCTCATGCGCGCAGCAGCCCGCGGTGATGCTCAGCAGGTCGAGGAGATGTTGCAGAGGCCGCAGCATCCGGACGAGTGCTCAGCGGTTGCTCGGTGCCGTGCAAATGTTGTTCGTGCGGCTGGGGACACGACGCCCTTAATCTGCGCAGCTCAGTGTGGCCACGTGAGTGTTGTCCGCCTGCTGTTAGAGGCCGGCGCTGCCACTGACAGGGCACATCAGCACAATCTCACGACGGCCTTGGCTGCAGCTTTTGCTGCAGGTCACGCGGACGTCGCCCAGGTTCTGAAGGAAGCCGTCGCTCAAAGAGGCGAAGCTGACAACTCCAGCAAGATGGCCTTGGCTTTAGAACAGGGCGGCGCTGCTGGTGAATGGGGGGACATCTTTCGCTTCAGTTCTGCAACTACTGAGACACCAGTTGTGTTCCGGCTTGGCTACACAAGCAAGGAGGATCATGAGCAGCTTCACTGAAATCCGCTTCTCAACCGAGGTCGGTGTTGACAAGACCTTTCAGATGTGTATGAACTGTCACTTGTCACTCACCGGCGATGGCAAAATGACCTAGCTTCTCAACCAGCTGGGAACCGGCCGTTGCAAAAGCAGCCCGCGCAACCTCCAACTTCAGCTATGACCAGGAAAGTTCTTCTTTGCCTAGGATGCCCGGCGGCACGCTTTTGGTCCCCTACACTCCACACCATCCCTCTTTTGCCTTGGGATGCTGCTACTTTTCCCTTGCAGAACCATCTCACATCCCTACGCGGAGATCCACCTCCCACGAAGAAGAACCTAACCCTAAACCCTAAAACCTAACCCTAGTCCCTAAACCCTAAACCCACCCTAAACCCTAAACCCCCCCCCCCCGCTTCCCCCAAGTTGAGACTGTCTATGGGGGTTCAGGGGTTGAATAAATGTCGGGGTCCCAGCCCTCCCCCGGGTCCCTTTTTGCTTCCCTCGAGATTTGGGTTGAGGGATTCGGGTTTGGGGCGCTACCCCAGACACCCGACGCCCGAAACCCTATTTGCGGAGCCCAGCGCCTTCCTCGTAAGGGTTTAGGGTCTAGGGTCTAGGGTCTAGGGTCTAGGGTCTGGGGTCTAGGGTTTAGGGTTTAGGGTTTAGGGTTTAGGGTTTAGGGTTTAGGGTTTAGGGTCAACGAAGCTTCCAGCCCCTGAGCCCCAAGACCCTCATTCTCTCCAGCTCCTGCTCTTCTAGACTTCCAATTGTCAAAGCCCGGCAGCCCGAAAACCCTAACCCCCCCCCCCCCGAAACCCTAAAGCCCTCAACGCCCCCTCAAAAACCGGAAGCCTTAAACTCCTAAACCCCGAAACCCCTGAACCCTAAGCTCCTAAACCCCTAAACCCTAAACTCCTAAACCCCTAAGCCCCTAAACCCTAAACTCCTAAACTCCTAAGCCCCTAAACCCAATGTACCCCTCAACCCTAAACCCCTAAACCCTAAACCCCTAAACCCCTAAGCCCCTAAACCCAATGTACCCCTCAACCCTAAACCCCTAAACTCCTAAACCCTAAACTCCTAAACCCCTGACTCCTAAACCCTGAACTCCTAAACCCCCAGACCCCTAAAACCCTAAACTCCTAAACCCCTAAGCCCCTAAACCCAATGTAGCCCTCAACCCTAAACCCTAAACTCCTAAACCCCTAAACCCCTAAACCCTAATCCTAAACCCCTAAACTCCTAAACCCCTAAACCCCTAAACCCTAAACCCCTAAACTCCTAAACCCCTAAACCCAATGTACCCCTCCTAAACCCCTAAACCCTAAACTCCTAAGCCCCTAAACTCCTAAACCCCTACACCCTAAACTCCTAAACTCCTAAACCCCTAAACCCTAAACTCCTAAACTCCTAAACCCTAAACTCCTAAACCCCTAAACCCCAAAACCCCAAAACCCCTAAACCCCTAAACCCTAAACCCTAAACCCTAAACCCCTAAACCCAATGAGTCCCGGATAGCTGCCCCTCGCAGGAGCGATTCGAGGACACGCCGGAGTACGCTGCCTTCGCCAGGTCGGACAGCTAGGGTTTAGGGTTTAGGGTTAGGGTTTAGGGTTTAGGGTTTAGGGTTTAGGGTTTAGGGTTTAGTGTTTAGGGTTTAGGGTTTAGGGTTTAGAGTTTAGGGTTTAGGGTTTAGGGTTTATAGTTTAGGGTTTAGGGTTTAGGGTTTATAGTTTAGGGTTTAGGGTTTAGGGTTTAGGGTTCAGGGTTCAGGGTTTAGGGTTTAGGGTAACTGATTTAAGGTTTAGGGTTTCAGGTCCAGGGTTTAGGGTTGTTCATCGGGCTGAGGGCATTTCGGGGGTATGAGGGCATGATAGGGTATTTACTTTAGGGCATTGAAGGTACGAAGGACATCTTGGGCATTGAGGGTATTCAGGGACAAGGCCTTTGGGGGGAGGAAAACAAGAGTGATCAATTGACTTCGCTCGCAAAAGGAAAAGGAGTCAGGCAAAGACAGAAACCGAAATCCTAAGCCCTAAACCCTAGGGAAGGATGGCAGTGCGCGTGAACCAGACCCACGCTCCGCGGCATCGGCGCCTTATGGTTACTTAACTTCTTGATCTCGTGTTCAAGGTTCTGGGGTGCAAAAAGGCGCTAACAGCCGCAGCTCTGAGTGCACCCGCAATAAGGTTTAGGGTTTAGGGTTTAGGGTTTAGGGTTTAGGGTTTAGGGTTTAGGGTTTAGGGTTTAGGGTTTAGGGTTTAGGGTTTAGGGTTTTAAGCCATGCAAGCCCTGTAAGCCTATAAGCCCTAAACCACATCTCCTCTTGGCCACAATGATACGTGATGAACACGGACCTGAGTCGTGCCTATTACCCCTAAACCCTAAACCCTAAACCCTCAACCCTCAACCCTCAACCCTAAACCCTAAACCTACTACTCGCACGTAATTCCTTGTTGTACCTGCGCAGGAGAAAACCCTAAATACATCCCCAAACCCACGCACCTAAACCATAAACCCTAAACCCTAAAGCCTAAACCCTAAACCCCCTTGCGTGTGGGTAAGGCGCCACATGGTCGATGAAGAAGCGCTCTTCGCCGCCAGCGACTTTCCAATCTCACCGAAGGATCCCTCCAAACCAGAAGGTTTAGGGTTTAGGGTTTAGGGTTTAGGGTTTAGGGTTTAGGGTTTAGGGTTTAGGGTTTAGGGTTTAGGGTTTAGGGTTTAGGGTTTAGGGTTTAGGGCCCAGCCCCAATATAGGGGCCTTAATAATCAGAACAGGGTTTCGGGGCCCTGAGATCTTGTAACGGGCGGGGCATGGAGGAAAGGAGTTCAAGGGGTTTGGGGCTTTGGCAGTTCTTGGGTTGAGGGGGGAGGGGTTGGAGTTGTGGGGTTTTTGTCCCAGAGGCCCAAATGTTTGGGGCTAAGGGCCCGAAGAAAGGGATGACAGAGTGGCCTAGTGGTTTAGGGTTTAGGGTTTAGGGTTTAGGGTTTAGGGTTTAGGGTTTAGGGTTTAGGGTTTAGGGTTTAGGGTTTAGGGTTTAGGGTTTAGGGTTTAGGGTTTAGGGTTTAGGGCTGCAGTCGTTGCCTGGACTTTTTGTTGCCAAAGCTGATTGGACCTCTTGATCTGGCGATCATCCAACCCCGAACCTTTCAATAAACCAGCATCCGCTATTCACGAGACTAGCAAGAAGAAGAGCAGTTGCAAGAAACGTGGTATCATCACTAGTCAGAGAAGCATACCCCTAGACCGTAAACCCTAAACCTGGCTTGAACCAGGACCTCATCAGGCTCGCAAAGAAGTTCCTGGTGACCGAGGTGCTTTGTAGGGTTTAGGGTTTAGGGTTTAGGGTTCAGGGTTTAGGGTTCAGGGTTTAGGGTTTAGGGAAGTAGCCGTGCCATCTATGGTTGCGGGTTGAGCTTGCTGTCCCGACTTTCTAACTCGCTGTTAAGGGGGGGGGGGGGGGGGGGTTTTGGGGGCTTCTCGGGTTTAGGGTTTAGGGTTTAGGGTTTAGGGTTTAGGGTTTAGGGTTTAGGGTTTAGGGTTTAGGGTTTAGGGTTTAGGGTTTAGGGTTTAGGGTTTAGGGTTTAGGGTTGCCGCGGTCCCACCCGCGCCAGGGAGTGGTGGCGGGTCGGGCCGCCTCGGCGCAGCGGATCCCACCCCAGCCACCCAAGCTACCGCCTGTTTCGGGTTTAGAGCGGTCCCCTCCACGGCCCCCCTATCAAGGGGGCTTACTTCTCGAGTCTCCCCGCTGGGGGGGGGGGGCGTGTTGCTTGAGCCTACACTTTCCTGGATCAACAGAGAGCGGGACAATCTGTTTCACCCATACTGTGTTTAAGGCACCCTCAAGCCCAATTCCGGACCCAAGCTCATTCATATGGCAGAATGGCGAGTGCCAAGCGCTCAAGGCCGGCCACCGCTGGCGCAAGCCAGCCTGGTCTTTTTTTGGCAGGACCTCCTACGCTGGGGTCGCGCGTCTTGGGCCCGGCCTCCCCACCGGGGTCGCGCAAGGGCCGGCGGGGGGCAACCCTGGCGGGCGGCAACCCTGGCGGGGTGTGGCGGGGGCAACGCTGCCAATAGCAAGGGCAACCCAAGGGCAGCCCTGGCGGGGGCAACCCCTGCGGGGGCGACCCTGGGGGGGGCAACCCTGGCACGGGCAACCCTGCAAGGGGCAAGGCGAGGTTTCTTTGTAAAAAAAATACTCTTTTTTTTTTTCCTCTCTCTCTCTCTCTCTCTATATATATATATATATGTATATGTCAACCTTGGCGGGGGCAACCCTGGCGGGGCCCTGGCGGGGGCGACTAGTAATGGGAACTTAGACAGGGCCCTTCAAGCATCTGGGGCCCATATGGCACTTGAAGCCCTGCTCCGCAACTAAACAAAACTTCATAGAGAAGGACGACGAAGCCTCGCCAGCGCGCGAGGAGGACGAGGTGGGCAGGGCCGTCGCAGAGAAGGTGCACAATTCCTGAGTAGGCGACGTGAGGAGGCGTGGAACCCTGACGGGGCAACCCGGCGAGGGCAATGTCACCCTGGTCCAACCCTGGCGGGGCAACCCCAACCCTAACTCGGCGGGGGGAACCGTGGTGGGGGCAACCCTGGCAGGGGTAAAACTGGGCAACCCGGCGGGGTTGCGATAAATACCGTTAAATCTACTGGACGTCTTAATTATAAAATAGAATGACATTGAAAGACTTCTCATAAAGTAAAGGATGAAGAAAGAAGTAAATAAGAAAATGAATCCTGCATTTTTAAATGGTACAGCTTTTAACATAGCATATTGGCATAAGAAATACCATTCAGGTACGATATGTAAAGGAGTAAGTCATCCACATGCTTCTAATGCATTATCTGGATGTGAGAAAGAAGAGAAGCCGATAACAATGAAAGGAAAACTGCTATTTTATTATTAGTGGAATTCCTTAAAGGAATATTAGAAGATAGAAAATGTAGATTAAAAATATGAAAAATGGCGGGGGCAACCCTGGGGCATCCTGGCGGGGCAAGTCTGGCGGGGCCACCCTGGCGGGGGCAACCCTGGCAGAGGCAACCCTGGTGGGGGCAAACCTCGGAGACAACCCTGGTGGGGGCAACCCTGGTGGGGGCAACCCTGGCGGGGGCAACCATGGCGGGGGCAAGGTGAGGTATAAACAAAATATATTTTCGTCTGGAGTCTCAAAGGAGCGGGGCCAGTAATGGAGAACTTTGGCAGGGCCCCTCATAGAGAAGGACTGGCGGGGGGAATCCTGGCGCAACTCTGGGGGGCGCAACCCTGGTGGGGGCAACCCTGGCCACCCTGGCGGGGGAACCCTGGCGGAAGCAACCCTGGCGGGGGCGACTCTGGCGGGGGCAAGCCTGGCGGGGAAACCCTGGCGGGGGCAAGGGGCAACCTGACGGGGGCAACCCTACCCTGGCGGGGGCAACCCTGCAGAGGCACCCTGGCGGGGGAACCCTGGCGGAAGCAACCCTGGCGGGGGCGAACCCTGGCGGGGAAACCCTGGCAAGGGGGGCAACCCTGGCAGGGGCAACCCTGGCGCAACCCTAGCGGGGGGCAACCCTGTCTGGGCCACCCTGGCGGGGGCATGGGGGCAACCCTGGTGGGGCACCCTGGCGGGGGCAACCCTGGGGGGGGCAACCCTGGTGGGGGGCAACCCTGGCGGGGGCGCAACAGCTTCTTAGGCCCGACCTCCCCCGCCGGGGTCGCGCGTCGGGGGTTTAGGGTTAATCCATTATTACATTGTGCCCTATGGCTAGCAGGGATGATGCATCAGGTGTGGCAAGCTCGATCTGCTTGGCAAAGCAAGCAGATCTCGAAGCGGTAGCGTTCAGTTGTACCGGCCGCCGCCTGTCGCGGGCGGCCTATGGTTTAGGGTTTAGGGTTTAGGGTTTAGGGTTTAGGGTTTAGGGTTTAGGGTTTAGGGTTTAGGGTTTAGGGTTTAGGGGGGGCTCTTGGGGGGTCTGCTTGCGAAAAGATACTCCCTCTGACACACGGTAGTTCGGTTATGAGGAGGTATATTTGGGGCTTTTCGGGTTCAGGGTTTAGGGTTTAGGGTTTAGGGTTAGGGTTTAGGGTTTAGGGTTTGGGGTTTAGGGGATCTTGGGGGTCTGCTTAGACGAACGCACCTCCTGCAGAGGCCCCTGAGAAGGTCTTCGAGGGGGATGGCAGCATGCTCCGTGGCGTGGGAACCCCACAGAACCCAGCGGTTTAGGGTTTAGGGATTAGAGTTTAGGGTTTGGATTTTAGGGTTTTAGGGTTTTCGGGTTTTAGGCTTTTAGGCTTTTAGGCTTTTAGGCTTTTAGGCTTTTAGGCGTTTAGGCTTTTAGGCTTTTTGGCTTTTTGGGTTTTTGGGTTTTGGGGGGAACCCTATATATCTCAAGCACGAGCAGTTCAAAACGCTAAGGCCAAAGCCCTAACTCTTGAACAACGTGCGCACTACGTCTGAACTCGTGCCACCCGATCGCCCTCAACCAGCACCTAAACCTAAACCCTTAAACCTTTAAACCCTTAAACCCTTAAACCCTAAAACCCTAAAACCCTAAAAGCCTAAAACCGAAAGTGAGTTCGGCCTCCAATGCCCCCCTGCCCTGGGGCACGGGGGGGGGGGGGGGGGGGGGGGGGAGGGTTGAAGAATCAGGACTAGCCAGCCCAGCTGGGTTCTCGATCGTTATTTCTGGATCTGGTGTACCTCCTCGTCAGAGTCCCGTTTCAAGACCTGGACCTGCCAAACCCCTAGAGCCTGAACCCTAATGGAGCCCTAAAGCCCTAACCTTAAACCCTTCCTTCAACCCCAACATCCTTACATCCTGGACCTCTTGGGGTTGCAGATCCAAAAGCACGCCAAGGTTCCAGAAGGATCAGGTTTAGGGTTTATGGGTTTATGGGGTGATGAGTTTATCGGTTTATGTGTTTATGGGTGTAGGGGTTTATGGCTTTATGAGTTTATGGGTTCATGGGTTTAGAGTTCAGGGTCAGAGCTTTGGGAATTCAGACCTCCGGGCTTCTTACCTCGTGCTCACGGCTCAAAGACGCATACCCACCTGCAGGGTTTTAAGGTTTAGGGCTCCGGGTTCAGGGCTTCGGGCTTCTAAACCCTAAAACCTAAATCCTAAACCCTGAAATGTCGCCGGCTCCGTGTCTGCAAGCTGATAGAGTAGTTTGCCCCCGTGAGGCTCTGCAACTGCGTTCGCTCACTACGTAGATATACACACTCTGCGTGTGGCGCGAAGGCTATGACGAACCTTCATGTCCGATCCGGCAAGAAGGCCTGGGCAGACATATGGCATGGAGGCGAGGGGTCGAATCGCAGCAGGCGTGCAGAGATCGCGGATTGAGCGCAGGAGGATGCCAAGGCCTACCTAGACGCACACGGTGCAATCACAGTGAAGACACCAGTCAGAGGCTGAGAACAGAATTCTATAAGCGAAAAACTTACCTTTTTCGAGATCAACAAGGCGAAGAGGGCGACACTTGGTGGGTGCAAGAAGCCAGCCAGTCGCTAATACCAGCAAGGAAGACAAGACTGCGTCCAGAAATAGCATTGTTGACCGTTGAAGGAGCTGAGGCAAAAAGCAAGGGCTATGATGAACACGAAGTGTTGCAAGCCATCGCAGAAGGACATCAAGGTCTGTATCTCCGAGTGGATTGGTGCGGCTTGTCTGGTGTGTTTTTTTGGAGAAGGACGTAACAATTAGCGTGTTCCTGTGCATCGCATCGTTTCGCCGAGGCACGCGCCGACGCTGGGGACTGACGAGATCGCAAACAATTGCCTACAAGCAACAAACAAGGACCGCGAGGTCCGGATCTGACTATAATGAAGACGAAGTGCTGAAAGACGCGCTCATCATGGCTGGAGAACCTTCAAGCGGAGTGGTGTAGCTTGTCTGCTTCATTTTGGGAAGGGTGCGACAACTGGCATGTTCCCGTGCAGCGTATCGTTTGGCCGAGGCGAGCGCCGACGCTGGGAGATGACCAGAGCGCAAACACTTGCCTACAAGAAATCGCGGCGTCCTCAAAATTGACAAACATGAAGACCTCCGAAATCCGCAGTCCGTGAAAGTAAATATTGGAAGCGGTTTTGCAGTACAGTCGCGCTCGCAGTGCATGTTTTCGCGAGGTTGCTTGCGTCGCGCCCGGAGGACGTGCGCTTCACCGAAACGTGCTTGATCGACTCCTTCCGTGCTCTGGGCGTGCGGGTCCCGTACGCACGTCACGGTCCATTTTGGGCTAGAAGGAAATGAGTTTTTGAAGCCACACAAGTGACTTGCTTGCAGCGCGTTGGACATCTGATAGTGAACATTTCGTGCGCACACACGTGTGACCTCCGTGTCAGGCATGGCTTAATAGCCGACCCCGCAGTGCCGGGTGAGAAATGGTCGGCCGGCAAATACGTGATCTTCGTGGAAGTCTCGACTCACTTCTGGGCAGAGAGGTATTCGAGGATGGAGAAGCTTCGATGTATACGTCGCACAGCCGACATGAAGGTCAGGCAGTTGATCCGCGCGTTCTGAGCGTGCTACGTGTTGATGCAAGGTACAGAATCGTATGTGCCGGGGAAGGCGCGCAGCCGTGTACCAGTACCGCCTCTCCTAAAGATATAGCAGCATTAGATAAAAGAAGTGTTTTAGCAAAAGTTTATTCACAAGGATCTGGAAGATAGAAAGCTTCTCCAGGCCACATCCCTAAAGTTGGACCAGATAATAAATAATAGATGTCCAAAAGAAGGATACAAATAGTAGAGCTTCAGAAGCTAGAAAACCACCCAAAAGAATACAAGAAATATTATTAATAAGACATCATATTTTTTAGTGAGTTCTCTTAATAAATCTCTAGACCAAATATGAAAACTATAAATTAATCCAAATAAAAGATGATAAAATATAAGAAAATAATTCTATGAGAAGTGAATTCCCGTCCAACATGTTTAGATTTCCAAAATACCAAATAATGCGTACGGGCTAGTAATGTGGGCCACGGGGATGGGCGTCAGTGGCAGGCGCCAACACGAAAGGAAGAGTATTTGTGGTCAGAAGAAAACACATGCAAACATTGCATTTCAGGACATGGACACTGTGAAATACAGAAATGCATATGCTTGAGTTCGGCAGACGTCCAGGAAGTACCAAGAGCCGGTCGTTCTTCAACGGCCGCGTGGCTCCGTGACGTGGGTCAGACTCGACGGCTTCAAGTCGGGCGACTATACCCTAGACTCTAGACCCTAAACCCTAAACCCTAAACCCTAAACCCTAAACCCTAAACCCTAAACCCTAAACACCCTAAACCCCCTAAACCCTAAACCCTAAACCCTAAACCCTAGACCCTAACGGGGCTTAGAGCGTCAGGGTTTAGGATTTTCGGGCTCCCAGAGGCTGGCCGACAACTTTCAGTTCGTGGGGCCAGTGATTGGCCCGCTAGGCAAGAAGGCCAAGTCAATTGCTTGGTTTTGAGTTTAGGGTTTAGGGTGAACCCTAAACCCTAAACCCTAAACCCTAAACCCTAAACCCTAAACCCTAAACACAGGATTTAGGGTTCAGGGCCTGAGTTTCAGTCCCCTTTTTTGGGACTAGGCCACCTGTGAAGCGTGTGCCCTATACCCTATGAACTCTGAACCCCGGTGAAACCCCGGTGAAACCTAAAGGTTCGACTATTCCGCAAGCACAACCAGAACTTAGGGCAAACAACATGGCCTCTCATGTACAGTTAAGAACTGCACCTCCAAGTCCCTAACCCTGGTCGGTTCGAGTTCTGCGGAGGGACCTCAATCTCCGGTATCGGTTTAGGGTTTAGGGTTTAGGGTTTAGGGTTTAGGGTTTAGGGTTTAGGGTTGAGGGTTGAGGGTTGAGGGTTGAGGGTTGAGGGTTGAGGGTTGAGGGTTGAGGGTTTAGGGTTTAAGGTTTAAGGTTTAGGGTTTAGGTTTCAGGGTTTCGGGTTTGGGTTTACAGGGCTCCATCCCCTTCACAAGAAAACCCTCCTGAATAGGGGCCAAACGTCGTGTTTGGCGCCATGACGGTGTCTTTTTGTTCCACTCCCAAGGTCAGGTTTAGAAGGTACCAGCCGGTACATGGCGGGCATTCCCCTAAACCCTAAACCCTAAAGCCTAAACCCTGAAGCCTAAACCCTAAACCCTAAAAGGAAGCGCCAGTAGGAACTGGGTTGACAGTGCCAGGGTTCGGGGTTGTCACCCTTGCGAGGCCTTCTATGGCCAGCGTGACTCTGTGGACTTCTTCTGCACACTGGCTGCACGTGGATATGGTGGGAAAGACCGAGCACTGAAGGCGGAGGCAACAGGAAAGAACCTGAATTTATGAATCTGAACCTTTCCTGTGTTCAGGGCTTTGGTGACCCAGAGACTTGATAAAGATCCACAGAAGCCCTAAACCCTAAAACCTAAACCCTAAACCCCCAAAAGCCCTCAATGCGGAGCACAAGCATTGATAGGCCGAAGGGAGGTGCGGGAAGTCATCGCTGTTCGAGCTCTTCGAACCCTGAGCCCACTTGAAACACTGAACTTTCAGAGCCCCTCGCCTAAACCCTGAACCTCCGAAAAACCCTTAAAACCCCAAACGCCCTAAACCCTAAACCCTAAACCTGCTACAGCCAGAACCTGGATCCGCGCGAAAGCTTCCCCCGGGCAGTTTCCGAGGCTCCTTCCCGGACGCCACAGCTGAGTTTCACCACTTCAGGCGGGTTTTTGGGGCTGACGAATCCTTGGGCTGCAAAACCCCAAACCCTAAACCTTAAGCATCTTCAAACCCTAAACCTAAGTCCGAAACACCTCGGCTCCAGAAGTGATTCAAAAAGAGACCTTGTGCCAGTCGGCACTCAACCTGAAGCCGTGCGGGCCGGGAGTCAAGACAGCGGGACCCCCCCCCCCCCGGCTTCGCGCTTTTAGGGTTTAGGGTTAGGGTTTGGGGTTTAGGGTTTAGTGTTCAGGGTTTAGGGTTTAGGGTTATACCCTGTCCCGGAAACCCAGTGGCACCTAACGCCTGGGTACTGTGCTTTTGGGCTTAGCGTGTTGCAGGGTCGACCCTCCTAAACCCTGAACCAAAAACCCTAAACCCCAAACCCCAAACCCTAAAACCCCAAACCCTAAACCCTAAACCCCAAACCCTAAACCCTAAACCCCAAACCCTGAAACCCTTCGGCTCGCAGGGTGGACCCGTTTGAGCCAAATCGCGTGTGGTGGACAGCACCCTGTTGGAGGAAGCAGGTTCTGAGGTTTAGGGGTTTAGGGTTCAGGCTTTAGGGTCTAGGGTTTAGGGTTTAGGGTTCAGGGTTTAGGGGTTAGGGGTTGGGGTTTAGGGTTCAGGGTTTAGGGTTTAGGGTTCAGGGTTCAGGGTTTAGGGTTTAGGGTTTAGGATTTGGGGTTTGGGGTTTCGGGTTTCGGGTTTCGGGTTTCGGGTTTCAGGTTTCGGGCTCAGGGTGTAGGGTTTACCGGGTTTGCCGGGGTTGATTGGGGCTAAGAGAGAGATCGACAACAACAAAAGCGTTTTGCTAGAGGCTTCCCCTAAACCCTTTAAAACCCTGAACCCTAAACCCTAAATCCTAAACCCTAAACCCTAAACCCTAAAGGACTTCAGTCGAAAGGTTTAGGTTTGAGGGGTTGGTGTTGCAACTGTCCAGGTCTGGGGAGTCATTGGAAGCTCATAGTGCTTAGGGCCTGGAGATTTCCGAAAGCTCCGGGTCGTTTCCTAGGGTCCCGGATTGGGGGTTTAGGGTTTCGGGTTTAGGGTATAGGGTTTCGGGTTTTAGCGTTTAGGGTTTAGGGTTTAAGGTCCCTGCCTAGCGTCCGGGACTGTCTCCCCCTCTTCGGTGACCGCAGCAGCAGTTTTGAAAGAACTCGGACAGCTTGGCTGCCATTGAAGCGTCAGATGCGCATTCTCCTGAACCCCCCCCCTCCTTAAGCACATGCGCGCACACACACACACACATGCCTCAATTGAATCTGCGATGTGGCCTAGGTGAGAGGTGCTGGGACGCACACGGGCGATGCGGTGCCAGGCTGGCACTAGCTGACTTGAGCTTCCGTCGGGGGTCGTTGGCGGGTTGGCTGCGCGCTACTTTTTGATGCCCTAAACCCTAAACCCTAAACCCTAAACCCTAAATCCTGTTGTTCAGCATTGCTGTCTGTGCTTCTGTTGCCAGTGCAGGTAGCGCAGGGGGAATTCAGAGCTCCTGCACGTGACTTAGCAACAAGCACTGCTTTTTGCTAGGCTCGGACGCTGAGCTTCTTTTCGGGCCACCAACTGGGAAACGCTTCCGGAACCCGCCGCAGTCCTGCAGCGCCTCGGTTTGGGGTACCTGATTAAGGTTTGGGGTTTTAGGGTTTAGGGTTTAGGGTTCGAGGTCACGGGTTTAGGGTTAGGGTTGGGGATTCAGGTCTCAGGGTTCAATTCTTACGGGTCTCACTGTTGTTTGTTGGATGGGATTTTCTTGAATTGAGGGGGGGGGGGGGGGGGGGGGGGGGGGTGCTCATTCGGGAGTGCTTGGTGGATAAAAAAGGGTACCCCTATTGTAGGACACGCCCGTGTTTCGATAACTGTGGTCGTATTATATGGTTGTTCTTGTTGTTATATGAATGATCGCAGCAACGTCATTATCAACAGCGGCAGTGTTTGGGAATTAGCTGGCGCCTGCTAGACCCTGAACCCTCACTCGCCCTAAGCCCCCAAGCCCCCAAACACGCCCCAAGCCCCCTAGCCCCAAAGCCCTGAACTCCTCCCCTTCCCAAACATCCGCTGCAAACTACAGATTTGGTTTTGGGGCTTTGGGTTTAACGGTCGCGAAGAAGTGGGTTGCAGCGTTTTTTGGGATTTCGGGGTCAGGGGTCTCTGTGTTTACAGCTTGATGGTGCTAGGTTTTGGGGTTGAACATTTAGAAGAGTTCAGGGCAGAGAGCCTGTCCCTCGCCGTCAGCCGTCCCAGCACCGTCCAAACCATACAAACCCTCCTCCTTTTTCAAGGATGCCTCAAGCCCCAAAGCCTCGAAATCCCTGCACCGAAAAGACCGGCCTTATCCCCAGAACCCTTATCCCTGCACCTAAAGGAACCCTCGGTAAGTCTATGCTTCCCTTATTGGGTTTAAGAGGATCATACTCAGGAATATGTTTTTTCAGAGGGTTTCAGGGGACATCCTAGAACCTAAACCCTAAACCCTAAACCCTCAACCCTAAACCCTAAACCCTCAACACCCCAAACCCAAATCACCGGAAGCTCGACTGCCGTTGAGGCCTCACCTTCAATGCTCAAGGTCAGGTCGAGCAGTTCAGCATCGGCTACGTGCGCCTGGCCTGCCAGGTTCAGGGTTTAGGGCTTAGGGTTTAGGGTTTAGGGTTTAGGGTTTAGGGTTCAGGGTTCAGGGTTCAGGGTTCAGGGTTCAGGGTTCAGGGTTTAGGGTTTAGGGTTTAGGTAGGGTTTGGGGTAGACGTAAAGGAGGCTTGGAGGCTTCGGCTTTGGCCCTAAACCCCCGCAGAACCTACTGTGTAAGTTACCGGGCTGCCTCTAGGAACCCAAAATTTAGGTTGTTGGAAGCCTCTACCCCCTGGTTCTTGGGAATGGGGAAATGAGGGCCCTATGTATACCCTTAACTTTAAGGGATGATCAAGGTACCTCATTCCCTCATTCCCTACTAAGAGCCAGCCAGTCTAGGGTTTATGGGCTTCGCCGCTTTACATGTGTCCTTGGGACTTTCTGGAAGCATCCACTGGGAGACACGACTACAACTACGGATAGTTCTCTTGGTAGCCGAGTGGTGCCCTTTACCCTGTTTTTTCGGTTATGGATTCCCTTACAAAGTAAGCAGCACCCAAAGGAGTGCCCTAAACCCTAAACCCTAAACCCTAAACCCTAAACCCCTAAACCCCTAAACCCCTAAACCCCTAAACCCCTAAACCCCTAAACCCCTAAACCCCTAAACCCTAAACCCTAAACCCTAAACCCTAAACCCTAAACCCTACTCCGTCCATGATGTGGTTGCTGGGCTACCAAGTTCTTGGTTCAGCATCGCAGTTTCTGCGTGTGGAGAGAAAAAAGGCGTGGCGCGGCGCCAAGACCTCCAAAGGCACCTAAACCCTAAACCCTAAACCCTAAACCCTAAACCCTAAACCCTAAACCCTAAACCCTAAACCCTAAACCCTAAACCCTAAACCCTAAACCCTAAACCCTGTCGCTCAGGATGGACCGAGCCTCCGGCAACACTGGGGGCCTCGGAGGCGGGTCTCGAGGGTCCGATACCCAAAGTAAGGCCCAAATCGCCCTGAATCACAATCGTCATTATTTTGGGGTTGGAAGTGGGTTTAGGGTTTGGGGTTTAGGGTTTTGAAGGGTTGGAAGGGTTGGGTTGGGAGGGTGGGGTGGGGGGGGGGGGGGGGGGTAGTAGTAGCCGTAGTAGTCGGTGCGGGCGGGCGCGTGCCATACCCACCCTAAACTGTTTCTGAGGCTATTGACCCCGCCCGCGGAGAGTGAGAGAGAGAGAGAGAGGGAGAGGCAGAGAGGGAGAGAGAGAGACCTACCTAGCTCAGCCCCTTCAGGTAGGTGGGGATTGGTCATTGGACCAACAACCTTCGGATCTGATGGGAAGACCAAGATATTCCGAGGCCATTCTTAAAGCGAAACCCGAAACCCTAAACCCTAAACCCTAAACCCTAAACCCTAAACCCTAAACCCTAAACCCTAAACCCCCCAACTGAGACTCCATCCCTTGGTTGCTTTTTTCCCTGCATCAACTCCCTAGGCCAGGTGCTTCGCACAACACTCGAGTTTTTGAGGCTCCCCAATGCGGGCTTCGGGATGTCCCGGGTGGAGGGCTAGAGCCCTAAAGCCGCGTTTAGGGTTTAGGGTTTAGGGTTTCGGGTTTCGGGTTTAGGGTTTAGGGTTGAACGCCAAAAGCCCGAAGGCTTCTTTGGTGTCCTCTTCGCGATCGGGAAGCGCTTCCCTTTCGAAGAGGGCCAGCCGTGGAAACTGGTCCATACCCTTCTGGGACCCGGTTTACCTAGAGACTCCCTTTTCCCTAAACCCTGAACCCTAAACCCTGAACCCTGAACCCTAAACCCTAAACCCTTACCCGCTTTAGGGTTTCGGGTTTAGGGCTAGGACCCAGAGGTAGGCCCTTAGTCCCCGTTTTTTAGGGCTGAGGCTCCCTTATCATCCTCTTTTAACCAAAAAGGCACCCTTTTATCCTGGGTTACTCTGGGTCTAGTTGTAAACCCTTAAGCATTAAAGTTTCGCTTAGTAGGCTGAGGGCTTCGGATCTATGAGCAGAGCAGCCCTTGCGGAGCACCAGTACCGTACAAATGGGCCAACAGTTTAGGGTTTAGGGCTTGGAGTTTAGGGTTTAGGGTTTAGGGTTTAAGGTTTAGGGTTTAGGGTTTAGGGCTTAGGGTTTAGGTTTTGTTCCCCAACTTTCTCAGGGAGGATTTTGTTGACATCGGGGAAAAGCACCAGTCCTCCGAACCGCGCCACCCAAAGCTCCGAAGCCCCTGCACTTTCACCTGTTTTCTTCATCACATTAAATAAACCCCCTTCTCCTTGAAATGGAACTCTAGGACGAGAAGGGTTTGGAAATGGGCGAGGGTTCAGACCTCTGCGGTAAGGGACCATATGAAGGGCCCCTTAGAGAAAGGGCTTGCACCCGAGTTTGAAGAAAGCGAATCTAATTATGAAGGCCCCCATGGTAGCCGACTTCGTTCGCCAGATGTCTACGCTGGGTTGCAGAACCGAAAGGACGCGCGAACATGAATTCCGTGACAAAGGGTTTAGGGTTTAAGAGTACCGGGAAAGACTTCTCCCCTCCCTCCTTATAACGTTTAGCGCCCCCCCATGTCCTGAAATCGACCGAGGAAGCCTTCGTGGAGCTATTGGCTCTACGTGCAGGCGCTTTCCTTAAGGTATAACTGCAGAATCTGCGGACCCTAACCCTAAACGCTACAATTGTGGGGCAGGTCGGGCAGCTCTTTGCGAAGCTGCGGATCCTCCTGGCCCAGGACCTACCGGGACCCGGGGACCTACAGGGTTTTTGGGAACCATGGGGTTTAGGGTTCAGGGTTCAGGGTTCAGGGTTCAGGGTTTAGGGTTTAGGGTTTAGGGTTTAGGGCTTAGGGTTTAGGGTTTCGGGCAAGGGTGCCATGGAACAGAGAGTCATGCAAGCGTAGGTACCAGAATCTTCTTAGCAGCAACCAGGTGCCGTGTTTCCAGGCGGTTTTTTGCTGCTCGGGGAAAGAAGTGAAGTATCAGTACCCGAGCAAAAAGAGTGCGCAGGGAGAGGCTGCAGCATGTTTCGCCTCTACTCCTAAAACCCTAAGCCTTAAACCCAAACCGCCCAAGCCCTCAACCCTAACCCCTAAACCCCAAACCGCCCTCAACCCTAACCCCGAAACCCTATAGCCTCGCAACTGTAGCACGCGTCAGAGCGCGACCCGAAAATGCACACCATCGGCGCCAGAGGGCTCCAGCACATCCGACCGGCAAATGCAAGTGGGACTAAGGAGTTGCATGGTAGGCTTCACAGGGTTTAGGGTTTAGGGTTTAGGACTTAGGACTTAGGGTTTAGGGTTTAGGGTTTAGGGTATACAGAGTTACCAGGGTTTATAAGGTTTTCAGGGATTGTAGGGTTTATAGGGTTCTTTAGGGTTTGCAGGGTTTATGGGGGGTGGATTTCACAAACCCTCTAGAGGCTGTAGGGTTTAGGGTCTAGGGACGGCTGAAGGCTCTAAGCCCTAAGGCCTGAAGCAAAGGGCCCGGAAGGAGTGTTTGTGGAGCCATGGCTCACCTGGGTGACGAGCCAGGATGGGAGGAGCAGTTGAGGAACCTCATGGGGCAAGGACCCTCGACGCGACGAGCTTCCCAAGCCCTGATCCTAGGGGAGTGACTAAGCCTTATAAATCCTAGAAACCTAAAGCCTAAAAGCCCAGTTATCCATTAAACAGAACCTTACAACCCAACTATTATTTATTTATTTATTTATTTATGTATTTATTTGTTTATTTATTTGTTTTTAAAAAGAAAATACTTACCAGAATAAATAGTCCCTGCCCTATGAACCCCTAGGGTTCCACTGTCACAGCGGCTTTGGAACTCTAAACCCTAAACCCTAGACCCTAGACCCTAAACCCTAGAAAAACTCCTTAAATGTCCATTCTCCCAGGAGCGGCTTTGGGTTTCCTTCGTCGCCTCAGCGACCGGTGCGCCGCGACGGCATCCTGTGAGGAAGTGCAGAGTCTGAGCCTTGGGGACTACATGAACCCTAAAAAGGGTTTAGGGGTTAGGGTTTAGGGTTTTAGGGTTTTAGGGTTTTAGGGTTTTAGGGTTTAGGGTTTAGGGTTAGAAGTTTAGGGTTGATGTACCTGAAGAGGAATTCGCAGTACCCAATTTTGGGGGGGTTCGTTTGCCCCCAGCAAAGGAGGATGAAGGCCCTCCTCGCACAAGAGGCGTATCGCATGGATCGCATGGCGCCAGGCGCGGGCACGTGCATGGAAGGAGAGCTGAGGATCCTTTTTTCCGCCTTTAGTTGAACTTTTTAACTTTTTTGGTTTCCTTATTTAGTAGGAATATTCAAGTTTCCGCCTTTAGTTGAACTTTAAACTTTTTGGGTTTCCTTATTTGGTAGGAATATTCAAGTTTGACCTTTTTTCACCTTGGTTATTGGAGAAATAAGGATCTGCGGCTCTATATTCTGGGTCATGGCCAGGTCCTCCGAGCAAGATGCGGCCACCTTCTTCTTGGCGCAGTCGGTGGAGGCCGCCGGGAAGTATTACCTGGTCTTCCGTGGCACGAAGGACTTAGGGACTGGGCAGGTAACCGTTAACCTTTTTCATAGAATTTCCATAGAATCCTACTTTATTAAAAGCTTGACCCCTAAAGCCGAAACCTTAAACCCTAAACCCTAGCCCTAAACCCTAAACCTTCTTGGGGGCTAGGGTATTCAGCCCCTATACAGGAGGCCAAGGACATGATGGCCGATGCCATCGTGGCGCCCACAGACTTCGAGGGGCTTTGCGTCCACAAGGGCTTCGCTGACTTGCTCCTGCCGGTCAAGAACCCAGGGCTCCTTGGGACCAAGTGAACCCTGAAAGGGTTTAGGGTTTAGGGTTTAGGGTTTAGGGTTTCGGGTTTAGGGTTTAGGGTTTAGGGTTTAGGGTTTAGGGTTCGTATTGCCTTAAACTAGAATGATAGGTAGTCTAGGGTACATGACCCCCAATTCTAGGGTTCATGTGGCTTCCCAAGGCTCAGGGATGTGGTTGAGATCCTCCACCACCACGACGGCGAGGTGGACTTAGAGTGCGTGGGCCACTCGCTGGGAGGAGACCTGGCGCTCATCTTGGCCGCCTGCACTTGGTTCCAGAGCCTTGGGGACGCAATGAACCCTAAAAAGGGTTTTATGGTTCATAGTACCTTAATTGGAGCTATAGTAGTATAGGGCACACGACCCCAGTGTTAGGGTTCCTTTGGTCCACTAGGAGCAGACTCCATCACCAAACACAAACTCGGGTGACGATGTTTGGGTCCCCCAAGTGCTTCCACGGCACAGCGAATCCAGTCCCAAACGTGACCCTGGTCGTGAACGATGGTGATCTGGTCCCACGCCTTCTTGGCGCTGCGGATGCTGAGATGCAGTTGAGGACCCCCCACCTCAGCCCATCTAAGCAAACAGGTACTGGGTGGCACTGCCTTTGCTCTCTAGCCCACAGATGGCAAGCAAAGCGGCAGGACGTGCTTCAGGGCTGCCTGTTCCCCTTTCAAAACTACATCCTAAGCACGAAGTGCCCTGAAAAAGCCCCCACACCCTCACCCTCCAGCCCTTGAAGCACCCTTGAAGCCCTAGAGAACGTGCGCTCAGGACATGCAAGAACTCCCGGATCTGATCCGAAGCACAGGGCTGGAACATGCAGGGGAGGACGCAGGTGGTATTTGGGGCCGCCTGCAAGGCACCATGGTGGTCTTGGCAGTTTGATATAGGCTTCTTTGGTTGTCGTTGGTGGTGGGTGGGGTGGCTACACCCTAAACCCTAAACCTAAACCCTAAACCCCAAACCCTAAACCCCAAACCCTAAACCCTAAACCCCAAACCCCAAACCCCATAAAGCATCAGCCGTCTCACTTATATTGATCGCATTGACTTCAAGTCCGTGTCAACCCCAAACCCCAAACCCCAAACCCCAAACCCCAAACCCTAAACCCTAAACCCTAAACCCCCTAAACCCTAAACCTCAAACCCTAAACCCTTCTCAGGCCTACACCGGCACCTCCACGATCTCTGCGCGGGCTACCGGCACCCACCCGATTTGAGGCAGCTAGGGCTTGGGAGGTCTGCACTGCCCCATTAGGGTCCATGTACCTTGTGTTTAGGGTTTGGGGTTTAGGGTTTGGGGTTTAGGGTTTAGGGTTTAGGGATACTATAGGGCCTGATGAACTAGAATAGGGTTTTTTTTTTTTTTGGGGGGGGGGGGTCATTACAGTATAGTTACGAAGGAGCCACAAATCTTACTTTCTTTCTTTCTTTGCGGACTGTAAAGCCCCGGGGGGCGTGTCCCAAAATTCGTGCTGAAAGGTGAAACATTGCACCGCCAGAAAGAGGCGGTGGGCCCCTCAACATCACAAGGCCAGTGTTCCTTTGAGGCGTTCCAGCCAAAGCAGGATGCAAGAAAAGCTGAAAACTCAGCACCTGCACCCTAACTCACAAAACCTACAACCCCGGAGCAGAAATCTACAAGCTTGTAGTGTGCACTCGGAGTTGCAAAATCTGAGCCTTTCAGGCCCAAGTATATAAAGGAGCTCGCGATGGCCACATATCACGAGCGGACAGCTATTCCTCCACAACGGGTCCCTTTAAGAGGCCACACATGCCCTCATACATGGCCACAAGCCATGCGACTCGTAACAATCTGTACGAACATGGACAATACACAACAAAGATATGTACAAAGCCATCAGGTAAAGAAAGATGCAACGAGTAAATGATCCGCATCCTCTGGATGGACCTAGGCAATTTTGTGTTCCTAGGGCATGTCACTTTAAGAGGCATCAGTCGCCACAGAAGGCGCATCCGGCGAAGTAGTTGCATGCCCTGCAGGCGCAGGTTGAAATGGCGACCAAACGTCAATCTCTGCAAGCTGCTGGGTAAAGGTGCCTCCAAGCTCGGATTCAACGATTCGCCAAACATCAGACCATGCAGGCTGATGGGAAGTTTGATGCCCCCCAAGAACTGGATGACAAGGTCACCAAACCGCAAACGTTGAAGTCTGCCGTTTGATTGGATGGATTCCGGACTTCGGTTTAACGCATAGCCAAGCAACAAACTCAGCAGGCTGCTGGGCAGTTGGGTTCCCTCCAGGCTCTGGTTGAGCTCATAGCCAAACAACAAAACCTGCAACGCATGGCCAAACATCAAGCTCTGCAGGCAGCTGGACAGTTGGGGCAGCTGGACACTTGGGTTCCCTCCAGGCTCTGGTTGGACTCATAGCCAAACGACAAACTCCGCAAGCTGCTGGGCAGCTGAATGCCCTCCAGTCTCCGGTTGAACGCGTGGCCGAACGTCAAACTCTGCAGACTGCTGGCCAGTTGGACGCCCTCCAGGCTCTGGCAGAAATGGCGACCACACGTCAAACTCCGCAAGCTGCTGGGTAGCTGAGCGCCCTCCAGGCTCCAGTTGAACGCGTCGCCGAAGGTACTCTGCAGAATGCTGGCCCCATGGATGCCCTCCAGGTTCTGGCAAAAATGGCGACCACACATCAAAGTCCGCAGTCTGTCGGGGAGATGGATGCCCTCCGAGCTCTGGTAGGGGTGGGAGCAGCGACAAGCTCCGCAGTCCGCTGGGTAGTCATCTCGGCCGGGATATGCCGGCCAACACCTTGACAAGATTTGGATGCCAGCACACATGCGCAGCAGCAAGTGAAGCGTCGACTTCTTTCGAACGCCATAGTCGTACCCATTTCCCATGGCGGGCGATGTTCAGGGGTACTGGGGCACATCGAGGAGCCACAAATACTATACAAAACCGAACTAAGGGTCCATGTACCTTCTGATTTTGTGAGGGTCTCCTAAATAAAGGGTACCTTGTTGGTCCTTACTATAAGAGAATCCTACTATTTGGGTGTCTGGTCCCATTAGTGTCGTAAACCCCCAAATTCATATACTTGGGCAAGGACCCTTAGGGCAGCATCTATAGTATTTGTAGTAACAGTATTAGACGCTCTAGATTCTAGGCTTGAGGCTTGAAGGCGTGAAAGTTCAGAGTCTAGGGTGTAGGCTTCTGCATACCGCGCAGGAAACTTAAACGAAACCGTCGCCAGCCCTCGCAAAGCAGGGGATGTTCCCCCCTTTTCTGACGGCCCCTAGTAGAGATTTTCGTACCCCCTATTATAATCCCTCCTAAGGACTGTGGGAAAAAAGGAGGGAACATCCCAAAACAAACCTTACCTGCTCCAGGTTGGTGATCCTCCGGAACAACTGTGCCCTGATACCGCGGGAGGTTTTCCACGATCCTCTCTGGCTTTGCAGCTTGTGCTCAGTGGGTAAGCGATAAGCGCTTCGGATGAAGCACCTTAAGCCCCATAAACCCTAAAAACCCTAAACCCCATAGACATACCGGAAACCTGAAAATCCTACAGATGCTGCGAAGTGCCAAAAACTCGAAGATATCAGACCCTCAGCCCTTTATGGGTTTGGGTCAGGGTACTTGACCCCTAAGTCAATCAAATGCCAAAGAAGCGTTACAGGTGGGAGTAGGTCATGGCCTCGCATGTTTCGAAACCTTCAGGCACATGAAGATCAAAATACATATAGGTGTACAAAATCACCCCAAACCCGCCTAACCCTAAACTCTGCAGCCCTAAACCTGCAGCCCTAAACCCTGACGCTTACCGCGTGGTTTTACGACACCGACCGGAAGCCGTGAAGAACCCAGCCAACGTTGAGCATGGAGGTTACTCTAGGTGAGCAACCACATCATGTCAAAACGGGGTTCTGCGGAAGAAGAGCCTTTAGGAAACGAAACGAGATTAGAGCTTTGGAGCAACATTGAACATGAACTCTAAGCAGACCCCAATCTAAACCCTAAGCCCTAAATCCTAAACCCTAAAAGCCCTAAACCCTAGAAGCCCTAAACCCCCAAAATCCTCTTCGAGGCATGGGCGCGGTGTTCGGCGCCATGACGGCCCGACGAAGGAATCCGGTGAGGGACCATTTGTTGAGCTCCTACGTCGAGTCCTTGGACCAGGCACAGTAAGGGGGTTTAGGGTTGAGGGTTTAGGGTTTAGGGTTTTAGGGGTTCCCAACATGGTTTCTCAAAATAGGGGTATCCGGAATATACCCCCCCAAATACTATAATCCTCATTATAGCCAAAAATGATATGGACCCTGTACCTTGGGGACGAAATGAACCCTAAAAGAGTTTGTGGTTCTTTTTGCCTTCCTAGGAACTATAGTAGTAGAAGGTATGTGACCCCAATTTTAGGGTTCATCTGGTCCCAAGGTGGGTACACTTGCCCAAAACCCTACACCCTACACCCTAAACCCTAAACCCTAAACTCTAAACCCTAAACCCTTGTTGTGCCAGGGGCATTGGGCACGAGGGGAATTCAATGGGTGTTTCCGCCGGATCCATTCACACCTAGTGCCACGGAGTCTCAGGTCCTTCAACCCCTTCATCCTTTCCCTAAACCCTAAACCCTAAACCCGAAAAGCCCTTGTAAGTCCCATGCCACAGAAGCCTTAAACGAAGCCAAAAACCCAATTCCCGACATCCTAAGCCCTGAACCCTACACCCAAAACCCTAAACCCTAGCCCTAAACCCTAAACCCTAAACGCTAAACGCTAAACCCTAAACCCTAAACCCTAAACCCTAAACCCTAAACCCTAAACCCTAAACCCTAAACCCAACAACCAGGTGGAGGTCTCTTCCATGGGCCGATCCGGTACCCTGCGCAAGGTGCCGGACCGAATCCTCAGCCTCTTGGGGAGGGTTCCCTGGAAGGAGCTGCCCCTGGGCCTGGTGGGATGAAGGGGCTTTAGGGTTTTAGGGGTTTAGGGTTTAGGGTTTAGGGTTTAGGGTTTAGGGTTGAGGGTGTTTTTCATGATCTGTTCAGGTTTCGGTTCAGTAGCGCATTGCGAAGCTGCCGTGTTTTGCAAGAAGTATGGCGTGGTATTGCAGGGAAACGATGCCTTATGGGGCCACAACTTCCTCCACTCCCCTATCCTAACCCAATCGCCTTCAACTCCGCTAGGGTGCCGGGCGGGGCGGGTGGTGGGCTTGGCCAGCGGAGTTCGAGTGGTGCAGGTGTTTCGGTTTGCCTCTGACTCCAAAACCCATCACCCAAAGGCCATAACCCAAAGCGCCTGAAAGCCCTAAACCCCAAAACCGCCAAAAAAACCCTAAACTCCAAAACCCACAACCCCAAGAAGCCCTTATCTCAGCCCATGGGCCTACCAGAACAAGGCTCGCCCACGCGGCCTCGCGGGCGGACGGACGCCGAGGCGGCCGGAGAGAGCAAAGCCAGATCGCTGAGCACGGTGCGACGGCGGGGAGCGTGTTGGAAATATTGTGGCAGTTGGGCTGCCCTTGAGGGTTTAGGGTTTAGGGCCTAGGGTTTAGGGCTTAGGGCTTAGGGCTTAGGGTTTAGGGTTTAGGGTTTAGGGTTTAGGGTTTCAATGGAGTTTATGGGCAGCCGACCCTGATTCTGATATGTGTCCGGTCACCGCGGCCTCCTCCAGAGAAGGCAAGACACCTGACGCGGCGCATGAATTCAAACGAAAACGTTGAGGAGCCCTCTTCCGTCCTTTGGTGTCTGTGG